>JACDRQ010000120.1:47315-159145 GCA_013841215.1 Hycleus cichorii | reverse complement strand
ATCATCATCTTTTAATATTGTTTCTTTTGAATTATTATCTGTCGTAAATTCTTGTATTGTAATTGCCGCAGTTCTCAATAAATCTTCAGTTTCTTTCCTCAAATCCTCTAATCTATAAATAATAAAAGATAAGCGAATTACTATTTGACATTCTAAATTTCTATGTACACAAACCGATAGAATTTTTAAAAAAAACCAAACAAAGACTTACTTTTTTAGGTTTTGTGATTCATTTACTTGTTGTTCTTGTAACTCCATTTGTTGTTGCTGTTGCTGTTGTTGTTGTTGTTGTAATTCCTCCATTACATCCGTATTAATCGACCTAATAGAAACCAACAAATTAGTGTATTATTAAAAAAAAACACACAAAAAAAACCTTCTTCTATTCCACAAATGTAGAAAATATTGCTTTTGCATCGTTTGTTAAAACACAACTATACAATAACAATAACAATAATAATAAGCGTTGATAATAGTGTTTTATAAAACAAAAGTCGCATATTTTTTATCATTTATGACAGTTTATTTACCTTTATTTGTCTCTTGAAGAAAATATATTTTTGTTTTCATTTAAAGATAAGAGTAAATTTTTGATAAAAATTATAAACAAATACCTTTGATGCGAATTGCCGTAACTCGTACTAGGTTGTGAAATATCCAACTGTAATGTTCTATTATTACGTGAAATTTGCTATAATAAAAAAATAATTAGAAATAATCTAACAATATTGATAACAACAATACAGTTGGAGATTCTTCAATATCCGATTCATCCGAAATAATAAAAGCCTCATTGCTTCTAAAACTTTCATCAATACAAACAACATCTTCATCATCGCTGGGTATAATTTGGGTTCGTTTCGAAATAATCTTGAATGTTGTATCGATACTTTGCGAGATTTTATCCAGAAACGACTAAAATCGAAATTTTACCAATCTACTAGTCAATTTGTGTTAATTTACCCGATCAAGAACAATTTCTAGATTATCAGACGACCCTTCTGTTGCAATATTGTTGGTTCGCGTTGTTGGTGATGTTGCGGCATTTCGTGGACGTTTCTGTAAACGAGAACTACGCCGAGGCATTTTATTCGCCATAAGCCCATCATCGTCGTTTAGACGGTTTTCAATCGGCGACATTTTACGTGTTCTTGGCCTCTTTTGGGACCGACTACTCCGCGAACTCATTGCTGCACAACCGAAAGGGCAACAATTAGGTTATGTTCAATCGTTCAATTGTTTGTTACAAAAAAAACAAACAATATATATGTTGTAGAATTATTAATTAATTAATTAATCAATCAATTCAAATTAATACGATTTAATTACCGTTTATTTATTTCGTTGTCATCTACCGGTTAAAATGTACTTTCAAATTTTGTTTTTTTATTGTTTGGATCAAATGTCATTTCTATTACTACAACAGCGCTAACTACCGGAAATGCGGCTGCCATTAGAAATGCAAACAGGCGGGTTATTTGAAATTTCAATTTTATTAGTTTCGTTCCAACCATTGTGATTTGTTTGCCATTTTAAATTTACTAAAACTGAAATTTATTGTTTACTCTCTCTCTGTTATTGAGATAATAAAAATGAAACTCCAACATTAACCGGTTGGAAAAGTAAAAAATTAAAAGTTGAGGCATTTTATTGCCTTTCCTCGATCTTATAATCCAAAGAATAAATCACAACAAGCTAGATATGACCTAGTAATGATCTCATTTCACGAATCGTATAATCATTTTGTATTTCCTATAATTATTCAAATTATATGTCAGTCTAAGAGACGTTGAAAATGAAAGACAAACATATTATAATTGGAAACACTCCTTTAAATCCGTCCATTAAAAATAATAATAATAAAATCGACAAACATTACAAATAAAACCAATACTATAGTCTCCTAAAATTCTCAAAAATTTGCCTCTATATTTTGATAATCTGTACTCCAATTGGTTGTTTTACTGTGAAACACTCTATATGAGTTATTTAAAAATTGAATTATTTATAATTTGTTCTTTTTAAATGAAATATACAATCTCTGATAAGACAAATGTCGATATTAACCCGATTTATTCTTTTCAATTTAAATAAAATTCGTATCGAAAATAACGTTTTTGAAACTGGCAATTGTTGTTGATGATGATGATGATTGGGGGAAAGTGTCAGTTACTATTCAGAACGTGCAGTGAACGTATCATTGAATCGTAATTAATTTAATTTCGTTAAATTTTACAATAATAGTGCTATTTATATTCAATTGGTTTTAATTTAAAAGAAGATCCACCGATGGAAATGTTGTAATATGAATAATGAATTTCTAATCAAATAGGTAGATTTCTTTTTTTTTGACTGATTTTATAACTTTTTTATAGTTTAAGTCGTCCGATTTTTATTTTTATAATTCCCCGATTTTTCTCCACTGTACAGTTTATTATTAGTATCGATTGTTGATGTTGTTTATTCAAATTAAGAAGACGTTATATTCACACATAACTATAGGCAATCGAGGTCATATAAATTATCAATTTTATTATCACTAATTATGTAGTATTTGTAGCTAAAAGCGACATTAATAAGAGGCGCTTAATTTAATCATAGAAAAGACCGGCGAAATAAACGACCTTCATTAATAGGAAATTTGTTAGATATTAGTTAAATAATCGGTAATCGGTTGGCTATAATATCACTTTGATTAGAATTGCGAGTATTGCGAAATTGGCTCGATATTTTATTAGTCTCGTGTGGCGCATCCACCATTTTTCAACCAGTAAAATCTACGTACTTTGATAATTTGTTTATCAAAAGAATATCACCATTTTGTTATAATTGAAATTTATGGATTTGTTAACAGTGTCTCAGATATCAGAGTTATAAATTAACAATACATACAAATAATTAATTGTTATTGTTATCATCAATTTGACTCCTTTTTGATTATCTTCATCATTTTGTTTGTTTTTTAACTAATTATTTTTATTTATTTGAATATGTTTATGTGGGTCGAATTATATTTTCCAGAACTTTTATTCGAAAACATCTGGCATAAATAAAATCCACAAATTTTAGAGATGTAGAAACATAAATTGTATCCAATAGTTATGGTAAACATGAAATTTAACAATAGTAAATTTAATTTTGAAATAGACAAAAACAAAAACGTCTATAAATTTACCTTGATTTGATAAGTATTCAATTACGTAACGTATTTGAAATTAAATTTACAAAAGTACACATTTTTTATTGTTGTTCTTGCTGTTATTGTCCAAACCAAGGCTAATTGGAAAAAATTCGTTAAAACCATATTGAAGAAAAAATACGAATTGAATTCTCCAAGGATTCGTAAATAAAGTAATTAATTTTTTTTATTGTACATACATCTATAAAGTTTCATTGTAAATCAAATAAATAAATAAAATATCGGTTGCAATAAATCAAAAGTTACATAAAATAAAATTAGATTTTCTTCTTCTATACGGGGTGTTTCACATGTTTTAAAGCGGTAATTTCGTTTAAATCGATTTGAATAGTGGAACGCTCTGTATATTCATCGGTTCTGATTAGTTTTTATTTGAACGACAGTCGATTCATTTATACGACAAGTTATTAATGAATTAGATCATATTTCGAAATAAGATAACATTATGATAGAATTGTTTTCATTCATCGACGATTTACATTTAAGGTCAATGGAAATGAGAAATTCCTGAATTAGAAAATTAAAAATAGAACCAATTGAAATTGAAATTATTTTTGTAGCAATTTCGCTTCTTTCCGCCACCGCCAGCCACTTTAATTCCAGTTATTGTTTATTTCAATTTAATTATTATTAATTATCTACGCAGTCATTTATAAGTCTATTATAATAATATGCTTAGGTGCAGTAATCATTTGATAACGTCATACTATTGTCATTTAGCATCCGTCATTGTAATTCCACAATATCAGATCAACTTACATATATTTCTCTTCAAAGTCATCTTTAAACATGCAAATCCACACCTTTAAATACTTACATAGAAGAAATTGAATTCATCAGAGTAGTTTATTGATTAATTAGTAAATATACAGGTCTGGTAATGTTCAACTCAAACTATTGTGATAGAAATGATTTCCTAGTGTTTGTAGTACGAATTGCCAATTCAGTAGATAGTTGTCTGATTAGATAATTCTAAACAAATTCAACTAATATCCGTTATCGATACTGCATTTAACAGTCTTATCAGTGTATTTTAATTTGCAATTTCCCAGTTTAATTACAAATTTAAACTAATCAAGATTCTTCATTCAATATAAATTGATAATAATCTCAAATTATTTTCAAATCAATACGTATAATTAGTGTTGTACTTGAAGCTAATTATTTTTATTGTGCAATTCCAAGTATTCATCACGTGTCACTTTATATTACTGTAAAATTAACCAAATATCAAAATTATTGTTATTATAACTCATAGAAATCGCGTAATTTACGATAGACTATAATCGGTTAAGTATACTCAATTGGCAATGCAGATAAATCCATAAAAATAAACCATAATCTTCCACTGTATAATCGTTTGAATTGCCTGTACGGTATATCATTGTATGTGTTGTTATAATTGATTTGTTGCGTATAAAAATAACAAACTTCTCAATCGTCGTCAATCAGGAGAAAAACTCCCGTTCCGTGAAGTTTTCGTTCGTCGTTTCGTGTTAATTTATTTGTGTGTGTTTTAAATATTTCCAGTTAAAATTGTAACAACGCGTCAACAAAGCAAGAAAAATGTGCCATCTTCCCAGTGGAAACTAAACCAGATGACGATAAACTACCATCGTTAAGAGAACTCGGTTCATTTGGAAGATTGAGGTTTTCTTCGGCGTTGAATTGATAAATCTGTTCGTATTATCGCAACAATAACCATGAACTTTTATTAAGTGTGTGTTGGATTTGAATTGGAAAATGTGCCACAATCTGAAATCAATCGCTATTCAGTCGGTCACTGAATTTTGAGTCGTGCGTGGGTGGCGATGATTTGTTTGAATTTACTCGTTTTATGGTCAATGGGTAGTCTTTTCGCTCTTTCAGGTAATTATTTCATTCTTAAAAAACTGAAATTAGAATTTCGTACGAGATTATCGAATTTGAAAGTCGATTATTCTTAGAATCTTCTTAACACTTAATTAGTAATTATATATCGTTACAATTTACTCGAGAATTAACCTAGGAATACGCATAGAATTCCAAATATTCACGAAAATTAATTCACAATCATTTAATATACACAACTGGCAAATGAGTCTAGAAACACAACTTTATGTGCTATTTATTTGAGATTACTCGTGTAGTAGAAAGTTTTGAATTTATTGCCAACCCTATAGTTCAAGGACTAATAACATTTATACCTATAGAAACGTATGGTAAAATGTATATTCTTACGTTGGTACCACTGACGAACTAAACAATTCTCGTTTGTTCATGGATCAACAATGCAACCTCAAATTTTATATTTTTTAACATGTTTCTTCTTTATTTTTAATGAATTTCGTTTTAAAAGGCTTTCTTTACTTTGTTTTGTTGATTTTTATTGAAATTGTTTGTGTAATATCATTGTTTATTTAAATTTCCCGCTTCAATGAATAGGCGTAAGTGTCAAATTCAACACTTTCAACTAGACCCTTAGATTTACTATAGCAGTTTCATGCATTAGACAAAGATGGATAGAAGTCTTTTGGTTTTTCTCTCTGTCTCTAGTGTAGATTCGTTTTAATATTGGCTATGCTGTATACAATCCAAACAACTCGAAACCCATGTTTCCACTGCAACTGCCTCGTCTGTATAGGTAGAATTGTTTCAGTAGTTCAAATATTAATCTTTGAAAAAACTGAAACTAAGGCAACTAAATCAAAATAAACAGTATACACTCCCATTTATTATTATTATTGTTTTTTATTATTAATAAATTAATGATTTATGATACTAAATATCAAAATAGAATCACGTATTTACTCGAAATTTTCATAATTTCATAACTTCCTGGTGTGGTATCAACAAAAATCGCTAAATTTTAAACAAATCAACATTGGCCTGATTTACATTTTCAGAAATCTTGTCTGATCAAAGAAATTTATTGCAAATTTTATAATTTTCATGTTCTCCACCTTGACATGCTTTAAAACAGTCCAATAGTAGAAGAAAAACGCAATTTTTTTAATAAAACAATTCAAACATTCAAATGTTTGCCAAATATTGACAGAGCCTCGATGATTGTTTAATTAACCGAAACGAAATTCTAATTAAACAACAATAAATCTCAATAGCGCCATTTTAATTACCATCGTTTATCTTTTTCTAGTGTTGAGCTACCAAACGAACTACGTATGCCCGCCGAAATTCAACGTTATCGGCAAATATTGTTACCATTTCGGCAAAGACGAAGTCACCTGGCAAGATGCGCATTTCCGTTGTTTATCACTGAATGGCAACAGTACATTGGCGATTGTGAAAAGCGCCCATCAGGAGTTCCTGATTCGGAAATTTCTCGATCGGAACGGCCAACGTTTGGGCCGATATGAGCGCTGGATCGGCGGACGTTTCAACTGGAAGAAGTCCAGATGGGAATGGGGGATCAACGGGAAACCGCTGAAATTCCAGGGCTTCTCCCGTATGAACACCCAATCGAAGGATATGTGGAAATGGCATTGTATTATCATCGATCCATCGCGGTTCAATAAATGGGGCGCTAGGAATTGTTTGAATACGAAACGTTACGTGTGCCAGACACCTGTTGACAAAAATGTCGCAATTTGTAACAATTCATCGAGAATTATTACGTTAGAACAACGCCGATTGTGCAATAAAAAGCATATCGATAACGATATGCCCGGATTTTTAAGTAAATTCGTCTAATTTTATTGATTTGTCGATAATTATTGCTTTTTTTTGATTAGTCAAACAACCGAAGAAAACGAATAAAACTCCAGTTTATAACAATTATATTTGTCCGCCACATATGATTTTATTAGGACGGAAATGTTACTATTTCAGTATAGAAGCCCTAAATTGGGATCAAGCGAATTGGGCATGTCGTGATAATCGCACAAAATTGGCAATGGTCCACAATAAATTCCAGGATAATATTTTGAGGGGCTTCCTCAATAAGAAATTTATCGGTAAACATTCCAAACAAGTCACAATCTCGATCCATATGGATTAAGATTGCGACTTGTTTTAAAATTGAAAATAACGAGCTTTTAGAGAAACACGAACGGTGGACGGGGGCGATTTATGATTGGCACCAGAACAAATGGAAATGGGCGATAAATGGGCGCATATTGAAATACAAAAATTTCGCCCACCCGATCGGCAATCGCACCCAATTGGAGTTTACGTGCATTTCAATGGATCCGCGATACAAACACAAGTAGACCTCCAAACTGAAATGAAACCGGAATACAATTGTTTGTTGCAGATGGACGCCTGAAAGTTGCCTGAAATCCAAACATTTCATCTGTCAGGCCAAGCCGAAAACTGTCCTCAAGTACGATGAGAAACCGAGGAGGCTCAAACCGAAAGCTACAGTTATCATCAAAACTGATAACCAATTGGATAATCGAATTAGTTTAATTAACAGTAATAATAAACCGACAGAACCTACATATTTAGATAAGATCGGGTAAAATTAAGTATTCTTCTTGTATGTCGAATGTAGCGCTTGAAATAACGTTTTAAATGACTGCCTCTGTATTTATTTTGATTATTTTTGTATTTGATCACCAATTAGAGCCGTAATTTAGTAATTTTTATAAAATCTACACAAATTGTAATTGTTGTTTACAGTAGAACGATTCTGAATAATAGACATTTACGGTGTAACACTCTGTATAAACCGCCCCTTATGTAGTTATGGCAATATTGTTAGTTCAACCTCCAACTAATAAATAATCCTTTAAATTATTTATTCATTAAAAAAATACAACATTTATAGCTTAATAACACTAACAATAAGCATCAATTATTGGTATTCTAATGTAACGATAATCTCGATCTCGATTATTGTCTATTCGATAAATTCTCTTTTAAAAATAAGCAAAGCTATTTACACGACACAAACATACAAAAATAGACGCATCTTTGACGAGAATCAATCAAGAATCTTTAATGTAACTGAATTCCTCCACGATAGGTTTCGGATGGTACGGTTTAACAGCGTCTTGAAAGTACGTCTTCCATTCCATCGATATTTCGTCTTTATCACCCCGATATTTGGGTCGTCTCTTCTGTTTCTTGTTAGTCTTGTTATTGGTAATAAAAGCTTGTTCATGTTGTGGCCGATCGTAATTGTCAATCGTATTATTCTCGTCGATTCTTTCGTTACGGACACGTTTACGTTTACGCAGTTTATTGCGCCTACGTTTGATCGGTTCAATCCTATATGCGGCATCTGTATTTAGATTGATTGTATTCAATTTTAATTGATTTGTTGTATCGTTGATTAAAACCGGCACTGGTACTTCATTCAATTGATTGAATTTGGTAACATTATATTGACGTTGTAATTTCTTTTTGCCACGATCACTAACAACAATGTGGATCTTCGTTTGGCAGATGTAATGTTTCTTGTCAAGGCAACTTCTCGAATTCCATCTAAAACGAAATAGATACGAAATCGTCTAGTTTAATCATTCATATTTACCGATATTGAAGATTCGGATCGATGATGATACAATGCCATTTCAACAACTCCTTATCGGTATCGTTGATTCGTGCGAATGATTGGTATTGAAGGGGCTTCCCGCTAGCCGCCCATTTCCACGACATTTGCTCCCAATCGTATCGGCCGCCCAGCCATCTTTCTAACGGTTCTAAAGTTTTAAGAAAATTGTAAAATCGCCCAACGATAATCGACAAAGCGACTTACTCAGGGTCTTTTTGGTTAAAGTTCTCCGTATAAGTTTATCTTGATTCGAATTACGGATAATTGCTAAATTGCTGTGCAGATCTCTACAATGGAAATAAGCGTCTTGCCATGTTGCTGTCTCTTTGCTGAAATAATAACAACGATGACTCAAACGGATGAAATTCGGCGGACAGACATAATATCCGCGCCGTTTCTTCGGTATTGTTGTTGTCGAAGTATTCGTTGATTGTTCTTCACCGAAACCTACTGGAAAACGAAAATTAACGATGTCAGGGTCTAACCCAGAGACTCAACGTGGGTGTACAATCGAGAAAATCAAAAATTTTAATGCTATTACAATAATTCTACTCACATACTAACAAACAACTAAAAACGATGATAATCTTCAACATTATGAATAAATTCGCTTTAAATTTCGATCGTAATTCCCGTCATCATTGGAAGAACACCACAGATGCGCATAATTTCATTTAAATAAAAGTTCACGGCTGCAACACAAACAATATTTAAATTAGCACAAAAAATACTTGAATTAATCCATTGATCATCGCGTTTAATTAGAATTTATAGCCTAATTTAAATACAATAACAATAATGATCTAAAATTAGGAAAGATCATAAGATAAAATAAACCACCAAATTGATTAGGCCAAACATACAGGTACGGCAACTATAGCGGACGCACTACTTAGAATACGTCTATTGTGTACCGAACAATAACACAAAATGGAACCATTATTTCAACAATTATAGTTTAAATTGACTCAAGATCAATAAACGTTGAAATAGAGTTGTTATTTAAATATAGAAGCATAATGGGCATATTTACGTTTCATTTCGTCTCGGATTTAAGCCGATATTTTGCAGAAAAGGCATGTTTTAACAATTAAAATACAAAATTAATCGCTTAAGACGTCATATTATAACAAATGTAATTGTTGGAAGTTTATCTACAGTACTGGCAATGTGAATTAGAAACATTGTTGTCTAGTTATAGACAACAAGGATTGCTAGTTTACTCAATTCTTATGGCTCAAACCTATTAAATCATTTTTCTTGGACAATTATCCATAATTGTGTAATAATCGGGGAAAATATAGCAATAAATATTGTGGATTTAATTGAATTATACTAGACTTGTATCAAATAAATCATCACTAATGACATTTCCTTTCAAGGCATTATAGAACCGATAAAATTTTAGTATTGTACATTGATTATCAATAAATTATTGTATTATCTCAATGAGAAAATATGTCTTTTTTTCGTAATTTATTTCTTACAATTGAGATTCCATTATAGCTCAATCATCAGAGTTTAAAGGCTAAAAAGAGATAGAAATCGATACATATTTGGTCAAGCAATTGGAATACTCTGTAATTTGGAGTTCTATAATTGTAATAATAGTGTCCAAGAATATTACATTGTAGATAGAGATTGGCTTTGATAAATTATAGAATACGAGCCAATATTTATTATTACAAACATACCAGTTGACTTTAAATTTATTTAGTGGATTTGTAATAATCTAAACTTAAGTAATACTAGACCACATCTATCATTAGATATTTTGAGGACACAGTTAATCCGGAGGATCAGTAAAGGATTATTTGCAGATTGGGAGCCAAAAAATATGGGTTAAATTGTACATTTATTTCGTTGATTACAAATACACTTGTCTCGATATTTTATTAAATCATGCTTATGAAATCTTGTTAAAAAGATTGTAATCAATAACCTTCATGTTGTTACTTTAAAAAACACAATAAGTATATTAAACGCATACAAATTTGGTATTTTAAAGAAATTTGAGGATAATTCATCCAATTCGTTATAGTCATTATGTAAAAGAGGACTGTAGAAAGTATTTTCTAGTTTCTATTTTTATTAAAAAAATTAATTGTAATTGTGGTCATGATTTATGAGGATAGATTCAAAAATAAAAATCAACGCTTATTCGTAAAGCCACCGCTTTTAGAGCGTTTATAAATTAAAAAAAAAATAAAACAAAACGGACGTATCGAATTTGTAATTGATCTATTTTTAATAAGTCGCGCAACTGTTTTTCTAATTATAGCACTAATTAGATAATAACGCCTCAAATAACGCTTGTAATTAACATCAATCAGAATGATTAACTATTAATTTTATAATAGAGGGGAAAATAGAACAGGGAATGATTTTATTTGGTTTTAGTAGCAAATTTTTGTTTCTTTTCTTTTTCTAATTTAACATAAAATGATCTCGAAAAATTCGGTTTATATTTACAGTTTCATAATCTTCCAGTTTTATTACAATCTATAATAATGAGTCAGTCGTTTTAGTCGTGTTTGTGACTCAAAGTAATAAAATATTGTTCTAAATTTAGCGAAATTTCAATTCTCCTAGTAGACAAGGAGGAAAAAAAACAGAGTTTATACAGAGAGTTTCACCGAAAGTAACTCAAAAAATAAAATTTATCGATTGGAGAGTGCCAATTTTTTAAAATAAAGCTTTATTTTGAAAATTGGTTGGAAATCAACTATAATTCCAGTTAAACATGAAGATATTAATAAGAATTATGACAACTATTAAAAAGTACTTTTAGCTGGATGAATTTTAAATTTGAAATTGCAGCTGCTATAGTTTCAAAGACATAAATTTTTCATTTGAACACTACAAAACTGTAAAATTCACAAATGAATCAGAACGTTTGAAGAGTTTGTTTTGGTTCCTTTTTTTGGTGAAACTATCTCTTTATACTTCAGGAAATCATGTAACTGGTACCAGATTCATTAATCTAAATTATCAGTAACAAAAATGTGTTCTTATTACAATAAAAATCTACATTTATAAGAAGAAATAAACTTGAACTTGAGCTGAATTTCTCAGTTTTCACATTACACAAAATCAGAATTTGTTATTTAAAATAGATCGTGTGGCCGTGTTGAAATAAAAATATTGAAAAGAATAACAACATAAAATTTTACGACTTCCCACTAATTTAAATTCGAATTATTTCGATGAAAATTTTTGTCCAATGATGTAATCTCGCATTTAGCACACACGGACAAATCGAGATTTTTGGGGGGAAAGTTACACGAAAAAATTCAAATATTAACGTTGTTATTAGAGAAAGTTGTAGAATTGTGGGGTGGTCAAAATCAACAAAATTAAATCTCATTCTAGAGGGAAACCTTGAAGTCGTCCAACCAACAATAACAAAGCTATAAATTTATTTCAATAAACCGCTCGAGTTTTCGCTTCTAATTTTCGTATTACTCGAAAATAATCGCAATTTCTTCTAGAATTTCGGCTATAGTAGAGTTGTGTAAAGATCAATGCAAGTAGGTCGTTGGTTTTTTCAAATTTAATTTGAGTTCTTTGACTTGTTGTGATTAAGTAGAAATAGCAAGAGTTGGCAACCGGCTTGAATAAATTTGTGCTCTGCCGCTTAAATTTCTAAATCTACCATAAATGGCCAGTATTTCAAACAACATTTAAATAATAATTTAATTCAAATTCAAATCGATTAAAATACAATAGAGGAATCGCGATGAAATTGTGCAATCTTAGAAAAAAATACAAAAAATCCCCCATAACCGTTTAACATTAGATTGGGCAGAAGAATTGTAATTTTGGAGCATTTTCAACTCTTCCACCTTGCAAATAATCGTTATGCTTTTCGTACAAAAATGGGTCGCAACTAAACCACCAATTTTGGTGGCGGTCGTGTTAATATTTAATTATTAGAGAAAAAATTACCAATTACCTGCCGGAATTCTTGGAGGTTTCCTTTGATTAATTTTCAATCGGAAATATGAGAATACGAGTCGTACAATGCACAATTTTAAATAGAACGAATCGATATGCACACAACATCAACGTTACGGAGCTAAATGTGAAATGCGGCTTTGCTTGGCTCTCTGATTGCGAGTGAAACTACTATTGTGACTGAGAGAGGAAGAAACCAGACTGCTGGTCTTCAGTACTGATTGTTCTCGATGATAATCGCAGAAATTACCGCACATTTCACATAAATAAACAGTAATGAATTATTAAACGAACAGGTAGGAACCGTACTAACGGAAGATTTTTTCTTCGATGATTCTGATTGAGAAATACCACAAATTTCTTGGAAATAAAGAAAGTTGGATAATTATCCAATTTGTTTTTCTAAATTTGCAGTTTTCCGGACAACCGATAATGTAAACAAAATATAAAATCCCAACCGAAATTCTATGTTTATATTGAAATAAATAATAAATATAGAAACCGAAATAGAGGAACTATAAAATAGGCCATTTTCTATAATACATGGAAAACATGTGGAAATTTTGCTATTACGTTAGTTTTATCAAAAAAAAATAACCACAATGATGCCATAAATTCAATTTCCGACTTTATTTCTTCATAATTTAGTTTTTTATTGGCGTGATTAATTAACTTGTTTTATAATCAGTCTTATCATCATGAAAATAAACAAATAGAAAATCCTCCTATTGTCTTGTTGATAATTTTGTCACCTTGGTCCTTGGCCAGATTTAATTTTATAATCTATTGAACTATACCAGGTAGAAATGCCAGGGACAACTTTATTTTATTATGTCTGTGCACAATCTATAATTTCTACTTTTCAACAACAATTATTTATAATCTAATAACTAATTAGAATCATTACGAATACAGTATGATATCATCTATAGTAGAGGTTTAGTTTATTTGTATCACTATCTAAAAATAAATATTATTGTTATAAAACGAATTACAATTGTAAGCCAAAATAGGGTATAATAAAATTTGTCTGTAACTTAAATAAATAGGTATAATGTTTGTTATTTCAGGTTCTTTTGAAACTGAAAGCTGTCTTATCTCTTTATGGTCCACAGATGGTGGAGATTTCAATATGGAAAAGAATTGGACGCAATACAGATTATAAGTTGATTGAGGTCGAAAGACAAGAAGACATTGCTCGTTGAAGAACACTTTTTCTTGTACGTACACCCTAAGCTAATTTATCGTGTTTTAAAATAGAAATGAATAATTTAAAACAAAACAGTTATTAATCAAAATAAACACCTATATGTAAATTTTGTAATAGAAAAAACAACAAACTGTATTTTTACGATTTTAATGTTAACAGGAATGTTGATTGAATTCTAACAAATATTAACACCGTGGGAAGGCGACAATTTTCTCTATTTAGGCACGTTTAACATGATAAGAATTTAGTTTTATGCTACAATGAATATAAATATCTAATTACTTTTTGAATTGAAAATCGCGCTCGTAATTTTAGTAACTTTATTTCAAATTCTAGAAACTTTTCTTGATGTTGGCAATATACTCTAACAATAGTTCCAATGTTACCGGAATAGTTCTAAAGTTGTTGACGTTTCAATTCCAACATAACCTTATTGTTGTAAAATGGAGAATGCACAAAATTCCGACACTGAAATAATTAAAAAAATCGAAAATGACGGTAAATTGTACAAATATTTCAATTACCATTAATTATAATTCGGTTTTGTAGATTTTTATCGATTTTTTCTAACACCTAATAACACCGCAAAACCAACAATAACCGAAACTCTAACAATATCCGAACAGATTAAAAAACTCACCGACGGCATCGATTTGATAAGCCGTGAATTACAGAAACAAGTCCTAGAGAAGCACGATGATCTATTAAGACAGGGTAATCATGCGACGAAATTAGAAGAGATTTTAAATGTAATGAATGGACACGTTCAGAATTTGTTCGCGAATGCTGAACGTTTAAAGAACCAAATTTCAATACCGTATAATGCTTTAGAGAATTACACAAAAGTATTGGAACGTTTACATCTAGCTAGTCACATATTACGACAAGTTAATCGTATACAACAGTTGAATAAGCGTTTAAAAAACACCAATGATCCGGTACAGAAGGCTTCAATTCTTTATGAATTAGAACAATTAATCGTCGATCCGGATTTGAAAGATATCGATATTGTAACGACAGAATTGAGGAATATTCGGGAACAACAACAGAAAGTTGTAAAATTAGCGACAAGTTCATTGAATCAGAGTCTAATCAACGAAAATCCCACACAAATTACAACAGCATTACAGATTTTTATCAATTTGGGTATTGTTAATGAAATGTTACAAAATTCAATCGAATTACGATTGAGCGAGTGTCGGGAGAGTTTAAAGATTGCCTTCAATATCAATAATATCACTCAAAATGTTAATAAAAATAATCGCGGACCGGGTCGTGTGAATCTAACATCATCACAAGGTTTCCGCAATCGTATCTGGGTTGAATTGGAACGATCATTCAATGAAGAAATCTATCAACAATGCAAACAAATTAAATTCCTCCAAAATATCGTGAATAATCTAAATTCACACTTCATTAACGTTGATATAGCGTCGAAATTTTGGTCGGAATTAGGCGCTGTTATTAGCGATGAAATCAAGAATACTCCGCCGGCGATTCGGCAAATGTTGGACGAAGATTACCCGAAATTGTTGAAATGTTATTATGAGATGTACGGGCGTTTAAAATACGATAAATTCCAATTTGAGTAAGTTGTTTTGTGTTGAAAAATTTGCTATTAATTGAGTTTTAGTCGCCAGATTCTAGAAGATTGTGAAAATTCGTATCTATCCACATCGTTATCGAGACTATTAGAACCGATACAGGCAATGTTTGGTGGCGACAATGAAATACCAACACACGACCAAATCGATAGTCTTGTGCGAATTATAACGACGTAATTATCGCCAAATTTCCACAATTGTTCATTGAATTTTAACGGTGTTGTAGTGAATTGAGTGTGGCTTTAATCGAGACGATTTTAATTGAGAAAATCTGCAAGAATGTTGCTAAAACTATAAAAATGTTTGTTGTAAAAACCGAACAACAATTGGAAACTGGCCCGGAATCCGTTCAAGTTATCGGCGCTAGCATAAATTCAAGCCAACAGAAAAATCAACAATATGCGAATTGTTTAAATTATTTACAAATACAAATACAACGGATTTTAACAAATATGAATAACACACTACCGCCAATTAGTTTGGAAATTATTAATGAAAGTTTAGGGGTTTTGGAGAATTTAATCGGAGCAATCATACAACCACTTATTGGTAATTTAGGGTAATTTAAACAATAATAAGTAATTTATTTGATTTTTTTAGTATCGATTAATTCGACAATTGAAACGATTATCGTAACAATCCATCTAGAGAGTGATTGGAACAAATTGAGCCTCCCGATAAATAAAACAAATCTCCCTTCTAGTCCCTATATGAGGGAATTAACTCAATTTGTCAACCGTGTCTACCACACGTATTTAACAAATTTCGACCACAAACAAATCTTGTTAACAAAGTAAATCGATTTAAGCCCAAATTGATTCAAATTGAATTCGTTTTGTTGTAGATGCAGTGAGATTGTTGTCCGTTGTATTGAATTATTGATCCGTCATTCGGCATTATTACGTCCGATATCGGCCAGTGGCCGTTCCCGTCTCCATTCCGACTACCAACATCTAGAGACTGTTTTGAAAGTAATTTGTCCGCATTTAACGAATCTGGGACGGCCCTATCGACAATTAAAATCAATGGCATCGTTATTAATTCTACAACCGGACGAAATTGTTGCTAATTACGTTGTAGAAAGTTCAATATCGCCCAGTATAATTCTGTTATTGTTATTCTCATTTGCTACAAGTAACGAATTGGCTAGTCCACACCAAAATACCGGTTGGTCTTTGGCAAAATTGTCGAATTGGTTCGATCAACACCAATCCGAATTAGAACGTTTAGATTTAATCGCTGGTGCATTACAACGCTATGAAACTATAATCAGGCAGAAGAATTCAACAAATTATGACCCGATTTATCCGATTATGTCGCAGTTTTTAGAGAATGCTGTTAAAAATTTGAAATAATAAAATTCGTCAATTGAAATTTCGCGCTTTATTTCGCCGATATCGCCCTCTATTGGATATTGTTGGTAATTATTAGTAGAGATGGCGCTGTTGTAGTCATGCGTATTATAATTCCTTTATTTCCGGCAAATACTCAAACATACGTGATTATCAATTTGTTATAAGTAAAACGAAGATAGCTAGTTGGTAACTATGTCGTTGCTTGTATCAACAAAATTTATTTAATATTGAAAAACGCCGGACATCAGGCGAAGATCTTCAACAACTGTGAAAGGCAGGAGGAAGGAAGGAAGAACATCGTGGTAAGAGGAGTTTAACATCAGCCTAACCGGCCCTTTTAACATCATGGCTGAAGCTGAACAACAACAACAGGCAGCAGAACCGCCGAAAACTATCAAACAAAAAGAAGTAATCGGTAAGTTTAACGAAAATCCACCTATTTTATGGGCGAGTGTTCGATGGGGAACGTGCATGCAAAACAAACGCCAAGCGGCATGGCGGCGGTGTCCATTTTGCCCAATCCAACCACATGGTCGCGGTTCTATCAATAAATCCATGATTCTTATGTTAAATTCAATGAAATTTAATTGAAAAATGTCGGGAAATTCGTGAAAAGTCAATATGAATTACGGGAAATTGTAGAAAATTGACAATGCGGTTTTTTTATTTGATTGCATTTGGCCGCCATTTAAGAAATGCGACGCTATTGTGTTATTGTTTTTAGAATCAAACAATTGAAAACGATAATTAGATCTCAATATTCCGATAATTTCGTTAATTGAATTACGAAATTTTGATTAGAAATTAGACACAATGATTTATAATTTGCCATTTGTAGGCTGCGTCATTTTTATTTTTAGCTAATTTTTCATAATTTCCGAGTAAATTCAATTATATTTATTGAATCGAATTTGTATCTAAAAGTATTGAAATTCGTTGGTTGTGATAAGATTTTTGTGTTTTTTTGCAGCCAGTAAAGTTACTGGAACGGTGAAATGGTTCAATGTCAAAAGTGGATACGGTTTTATCAATCGCAATGATACAAAAGAGGATGTTTTCGTACATCAAGTAAGTTTGTTTTATCAGTATTGGTGATAATTTTTAAGAAAGGTCAGAATTGTTTGGAATTTCCAACAAATTGCTATTGCACACTCCATTAGATCCGTCTCTGTATTATCCCCGAAGAGATGATTGAGTCATTGGTGTGCTAGATAAGAATAACTCCAAAATTTGACTGTTGTTGGTATCTTTTGTAAATTTACATTAAAACAAACCTAGTCAAGTAATGGGGAACATTATAAATTCTCCTTTCCTTTTGTTAGTTTTTTTTGTAATTGTAATTTTTTTGTAGTCGGCTATCATCAAAAACAACCCGAAGAAAGCCGTCCGTTCCGTTGGTGATGGTGAAATTGTTGAATTTAGTGTCGTTATAGGTGAGAAAGGCAATGAAGCTGCCAATGTGACCGGCCCAAATGGTGAACCAGTACGTGGATCCCCTTATGCTGCTGATCGTCATCGCGACTATTATCGCATTTGGTATTATACACGTGGTGGACGTGGTGGCCGTGGTGGTGGTAGGCCACGTGGCGGCAGTGGCCCTCGTCGCCCGCCCCGTGACAGTCAAAGTGAAGGCGAAGGTGGTAAAGATGGTGGTACTACTTCGGGTGGTGAAGGTGGCGGCAATGGTGGACCACCACGACGTTATCGTTTAAGACGTGGCCGTGGTGGTTACAGTGGTGGTGGTTATTATAGAGGTGGTGGACCATATCGTGGTGGTGGCGGTGGTGGTGGTGGTGGTGGACCACCAGGTGTTGATCAAGATCAAAATGGTGATGCACCAAGGGGCCGTGGACCCCCTAGAAGATATTATCCCAGGTAAATTGATATTCTATTTATATTGTTTTTGATGCGCAATACAATATTGTTTCTAATTTTTGTAAGGTCATTTTACAGGAATTATCGCGGCGGAAGAGGTGGAGGTAGACGACCACGTTCTCAAGACAGCCAGGGCCAGGCTGGAGATCAGGGTGGTCAAGATGGAGGACCACGTGGACAACGTCCACGGTATCGTAGACGCGGTCAACCTCGTCCACGTAACTCTCAATCCGATTCTGGAAACAACTACAACAAGGTAATTAATTAAAAAAAGGTAATTACATTTTTTCCGTCATCACTTTTTTTTGTTCGATTTCGATTGTGATATAGACTTGTAGTTGTTATAATTTTCTATAATTGTAGTAATTTTAAATAGAATTGGTTTTGGTTCTTATATGTGCACATATTAAAGCTCATATTTTTATTTCGGTATTGCCATTATTTTAATTTTTGCACTTTTCTATCACCACCTGTATTTTCTTTTTTTTTTATTTTTAGCCTTCAGAAGTAACTGAACCGGTCAAGACCGAAGTAAGTAACTGTTGTCTGTTCGTATTGTTTAATAATCATTCTCTAACACCATCATCATTGTGTTATGTACTTTCTAATCTTCTATTATCGCATGTCTTATTAGAATTAATTTTCTTAAAAAAATTGTATAAAACAACGGTGTCTCTTTTCATTTCAGGAGAGTCAGCCAGTGCAGAATACTACAACTGAAAGCACTGCTTAAGCGTCGTTTAATCGTGCTCAAGTCCACCCTTTTTACTTTAATTCATCATAAATATTTAATAACAACCTAGCGCGTGAATTTCTCTAGCAGACAAGACATTTCATTACGGTTAATTGTTTTGGTTTTTTTTTTTTTTCTAATGAGTCGATTTATTTATTTATTTTTTTGTTATGTAAATGATATAATTCCTTCATGTTCTATCATGTTCCTTTTGCCAAATGTGTGTATTGTAAAAAGTTTGGCGCTGATATTTTCAAAATGGTTAATCAACACATTTTTGATACTTTTTATATATAATATATTTCTCAATTGATGTTTATATTTAGATGAAAAATGGGGAAAAAAAATTGTATTTTACACTCTAATATTAAAATTAACCTGCTTGAAAACACGGCGACAAACTTATTAATTTTCTACTATTGTATTCAAATTTTGTAACGTTTATGAAATGTCTTAAAAAGACCTTATGTCTTACTGCTACTGCAAGTGATTATTTCCTTAATAACATTTAAATTAAAAAAAATACACCTTTAAAAATACACAATCTTCATCTCTGTCTTATTGAAAAAAATTGCAACATTGGGATGAAGGTTGTGACCAAAAAAATAAATAAATAAACAAACAAACATGCAACACCTAACTCGGTCTTTTTCTTTAAATGTGTTACAAACAAAAGAAAAAGACAGTTACAAAGCAAAAACAAATAAAAAATTACATCAAAAAAGTACAAAAAAATTCGTAAAATTTGAATGAAGAACGATTTATTTCTCTGAGATTTTACTTTGCATAGTTTCACAAATCTGCAAAAAAAAATTAAGATATTTTTTCGGGGGATTACTGGATTTTGCAAATGTGAAATTTCATTTATATTTCTTGGTTAATAAACGATCATTGGTATATGGGTGCTAGTCATGCGAGTGCTGAATAATTCGTTTTTTTTATTTTTCCTATAATTCGTATTTGAATGCGAATTGATGGCCTTTTTTTTTAATTTCTATTTTCATATTATCTACTGTTTCACGAACGATCATTATGTAATATTAGTTCTGTCTGAAACAGATGTAATTGTAAAAAAAACAAACAGGGGGAAATAAATGTTGTTCTTTTGAATATATCCCAATTTCTTTATCCTGAAAATTACAAGCTCCTTGGATTTAATTTAGGCAACTGTATATACTTTGTGGTTAAAAAAATCCGATTATAGTAATTGTCGTTTTAAATAGGGTGATTTATTGTATTGAGTCGATTTTTCGCTGAATCAATTATGTGTTTAATTATAGTATTTACGTGATTCACTGTTTGAAGCAATTATCGGTAGGCGGTATTGTAAATATTGTTGGTGTCGTGTAAGAAAATTGAAAGATTTATTATTAGAGTTTCTCATTGTGATCTTTTTGGATTTTTACCCTGTTCAAGAGGTGTTGTTTGTGGTGATTGTGGGCTACTAATGGCCGATTACGCACAATTTCCACCCGGTTTTTTTTCCGTTGTCATCGCCGTCTTTACAGATATGCGCCCACGCACTCTGGAACGTCCCATCATTTGTCGCCAACATCGGCATCTATACGCGCCACCTGTAGCAGTCGCCGCGGCGCCGCGTCTCAACGCCAGTCGACGCGCGAACATTGTCGCGATTGTATTTTGTGTTGTACAAACGATAGAAAATCGTATCGTCGTCAATTTAAACGCGCTCTCAATTAAATAATAACATTATTAATAATCACAACAACAACACAACCGTTATTCGTTCGTATCAAATCTTTCCACTATTATCAGTAAATTATAGTGTTTGTGTGCATGTGTTATGTAATTTTTTCTCTTCGATTTGCGAAAATTTGCTTGGTGTTTTTTGGTGACATGTAAATTGAACGGGTGGCGCGTGGCCTCCGCTTCAGGATCTCCTCCAGCCTCTCAAACGCACACAGAATAAAAGAGGAAAAAGGTCAGTCCACTTTTAACTTGAATCTATTGATAACATTCTGTAATGTTTTAATGTTGATAGCGAAATCTTAATTGTTTATAAAGTTTTAAATGTGCGTGGAGTGTTTGTAAATTTGTTATTAATGAACGGCCATGAGACTGTATTTAAACATACAGGGGAAATACTGAAATTAATTACATTTCGTTGATGTTGAAGAAAATTGTAATCGTCTTATTGTTGCAGAAAATTCGCGTTTTTACGACATAAATTACGTTTAAAGACACAATAATTAACTCATATTATGGTTATAAAGTGATTCATTCGCTCGATTGGAGCATTATATAAGTTTTATATTGGAAAAGAACGATGTATATCGGCTTGGAATTTAGTGAAAGTGACGAATTTCGTTTTTGATACACAAAAAAATCAGATTCGTTAATTATTTCACCACAAACAGTTTACATTTTAAATATGTATACATATATTTCGAATACGCTTTCAAGGTAAATTCTTAATTATCAAGAAAACCACTATTTATTTATTATAATTATTTTCTATTATTAGAACATATTCAAATAGATAACAAGCAACAATATTCAATTATGATACTTATTATTATAATGACAGATAAAAAAGACTATTGCGAATTTCGATCGGCCAAATTACGTTACAAATTAGAAAAAAATGTAATCACAGACGGTGGGAAAATTCACGTTGATTTTTTGCGGTAAAAATCGGAGACATTTGATCTTGAATTTTCAAATATTAACTTACACGACGTCTGATCGAATCGAAATCCTTCACCTTGGACGGCGACGAAGAAGGATAATTGGCCAATTTATTGCACTTTCATTGCTTGAATTTATTATTAATTATTATATCGGGAATTATCAGATATAGTTGGAAATTAGGAAGCTAAAATGGCCACGTTGTTAATAATAAAACTGATAAAATTGCCTATTTAAATAATCATTTATTGAATATATATGTTATCATAAATATTGTAATTTAGTAACAATATTTTACAGATGATACTCTTAGTTGTTGTAGTTGTGTAGAGAACGAGTTTATTTTTCCAAAAACAATTAGCGTTCAATTCTTCATATCAATGGAGCTTAATTAAAATTCTACCTAGAATATTGATTGAACTGTCAACACATTTTACAACATAAAAATTAATTGTTTTACAGCTGTTTTCTCTAATTACCATCAATGCTGGTGTTAAGGTTAATGTTTTTTTTTTGTCGAATGAAAAAAGGGAGACTGATAGGAGAAAAACGTACCTGTTCAAATGGAAATTAGAGTTTGCGTCAATAGAAAACACTGAACTTTTTTCCGTAGAAAATCTATCCGGTTTAGTTTAGCAAGAGACCCAAACCTGTAAAACAATTCGTCCGATTAACAATTTAATAAAATCCCCAACGGATTGATATAAACACATTATTTTAGTGGGTTTATTATTGTTCGTTGAACGTATTCAAGTGGAAATTGATTTTGTTTATTCGTTCTTTTGAAATCGGATTATACGCGAATAAATACAGTGGATCCGAAAACGTTTGGAACAAAACGTTTTGTGTGGGCCGGTCATTCTCCCAAAAAATTCGAACTGGTTCCAATTGAAATATTTCGAAAAACTTTAACCTTAGGTCTTTGTTTCCACGTTGAGTTTCCAGTGGAAATTGTCGAATTCAATGCAAATTGTACGAACACAGGCGCAATTTTTTTATTTTTAAATTAGCGTTGAAATTGTAGTTTTCCTTTGAAAATTTTAAACTTGCTGCTTTTTCTACCGATGTCGGCTTTTAAACATTATTAATTTTTGTCTTTTATATTTCACATTTTGTAAAGACAACATTACACTGAATTATTTATCGTTAATCCAATATTTATTTAATATATTAACAGTTTAATGGAGTGTAACTGTTGCCAAGCGTTGTTCGGTCGATTTCAAATTTAACAAAAATTCACTAGCTAATAGCTTTTTTTATTTCTTCCAAATCGACGCAATTTTTACTGCATTATCGATTTTGTAGCCTGCTTATAGCACGCTTGTTTCAATTTTATGAATAAATCACCCACTAACTCGACAGCAAATCGCTGGATCAGCCTTATAGTTGCCAAAATCAAACTAATCACTAGAGTTTTGTTTAAGTAAACTGTAATTAAGGTATACACGCGGGATTTTGTGCCATTTTAATCAATTTTGACGTGGAAAAACCACAGTTTCGAATTTGTTTAAGAATTAATTAAAGAGAGTAGTTGCGAATGATATGGTGAGGAAAAACGTGTGTGAGTGAGTGTGATTAAAGAACTGGTGAGCTTCTGAAAACCTACGAATTTTCTCAAATAATATCGATTCTTTCGAATTCAGTCATCTCGATCCGCATCTCTATCGTCAGTGCGTGTTTAATAATGGAAATTTACATTGAGGAAATCATATGATTGGGCTTTATTAAAAATAGAGATAAAACAATGTTTACATTATTATAAAATTTTACTATACAAGACACAGACGTTTATTAATTAAACTCAACATAAAATTCTCTTATTGATTCGGCTACTAAAAATAAAGTTAACATTAATACAAACATTGTACTTTTATCAATAAACTGATGTTCTAAATTTAAATAAAACTTTTCGATTATTATTACTACCGCGAGAGAACGAGATGGGAAACTGGGAATTCAATACAACTTTGGAAAAGTTAATTTAAAGTCACACAAACAATATTCAGATAAACACAGGAAGGAAAGGTGCCCAACAGGAGTCCGATTTTTAGTTCATCTAGTGCAAGGAAATGTTGTGAAAACTTCCAAATTGACTTCCGACAAATGTACCAACAATAGTGTTGTTATTATGGAAATGGACATTTCAATTATCAAATCTGGATTTATTTTGGAAAATACAAATTGTTTAAACTAAAGTTAGACAAACAGAAGAGACAATTAGAAGGCTGGTTGAATCTATTTATTCAATGATAACAATTTCAACATTAGCAAGTTTTAGTGAATTTTCCACGGTCTTTTGACAACAGCAAAAAACCGATTCACTCTTCTAGATTAAGTGGAAATATCGTTTCCACCTTAAAATCTTTGCGCAACTCATGGATTACGGTCATAAAGTTGTTTTTTTTCAATTATAATGAAAATATAGTGGAGCATGAAGAGCCACTCTTAAGTTGTAAAAGTCCGTACTCTATTTAAATTTATTATTATCAACAATTTTTTTGATTATCCTATTTTTTGTTTGATTTACGAATTTAATTGTTTGCAGACTATCCACTGACAATAATTGATTGATTGAATTGTTTATTTAATAGGATTGATTTATCTATAGGCGAAATTAATTAATTTAGTCGATGTACAGTCGATTCAAATTAGCAAAAACGCGAAAAACTAACAAAATTATTATTTTTTTGGCCTTTTTCTTTTTCATCCTGATAGTTTTATCCATTGACATTTCAGTAGTTAATAATAAAAATTACATTACTGTAAAAAGGAAAATCTGCAACTGACAAGATATATTGAAGGATTTTTTGAATTTCTATACTCTTGTGGTGTTTTTCCGGATGTGTGGTGTTTGATTAAAGCTACAATTGAAAGTTAGATGCAAAAATGGTGGATGCGCCGGGATAATTTTCTAACGATATTTATTTCTATTGCTGCAGAAAGATTGTTAAAGAATTTGTAAAAAAGGTAGACCTAAGTAAATAGGAAACCGAATATCCGTTTATAGAATTGGAGAGGATTCTGGACTCATTCATCATCCAGTTTCAATTGGATTCACCACGAAATGTTCTCTCTATCCATCGATTCAACTTATAGAAAAATAAACAAATACGGTTTCTTTGTAGAACAGAAAACATTAAACGTTGATGGACAAATTAATTAATCATCCAACTTTAAGTAGGTTTAATTATCGGATAAATTGGTAGTTACTAATTATCAAATATCTGATGTTTATCGGTTTTATCTATTATCAAACAAATTTGGATAATAACTTTCAGTCTTTGTAGTTGTTGTTAAATACGATTGATGATGGCTTTAGTAATTATCAATAATGACGGTGAACTGTAGTAAAGCTGTTGTGATTAGGAAGCTTTTGTATTGTGAACTGATAATTAAAGTGCCTCTAATGAATCCGTTTAGTAGACCCAATCGAATTTTTTCTCAACTAAAAAACAACCCCAATCGCATCTTTTGCATTGTTGTCGAGAATAATTCGATTGAAAATTGGACAGTCTCAGAACTTAATTTTCGTATTAAAACTTCGATTATAGTTGTGAATAAAAGAAGAAATAACTTCCCTACCCTTAGGTCGGGGAAGTTAAAAACAAGTTTTCTATTCTTACAATTAGTAATCCCCTTCTTTCTCTCGATAACGATACATTTTGAATAGCCTCTTATACCAAATGATAAAGTTTGTGAACAACATCATTATATTAGGTTTTTGAATAATTTCAAGAGCTTTTCTATTGCTGTCAAATTTACTGTTGGAAATTCTCTATTCACCTGTATTTAATTCGTATCAGCAATTGCGTATTAAAGGGAAATATTTGAATAAAATTGATAACAACTTTTGATTATTCGATGTAAATTAACTATAGAAGTTATGTTTAATCTACAGCTTTACGTACGGAAAAAACATTATCTTTGAGGGTAGATTTTAAACAATTCACTCATCTAAATTTGATACAGGTCTGTATTTCATTGTCCCTTATCTATTATAATAGCAGCCGGTTCTAGGACAAACTTACAACAACCCCTATTTTAACCATTTTGGTATAATGGAGTGGTGAATGATGCATCTATAGGGGTGGAAGAGTAAGTGTTTAAACATGTCGACATGAAGTGCCGTGTAAAACTTTTGACATTTATACCGAGAATGCAAATAAGTAAAAGTGAATAAAAAATAAAACTGATTTTTAATTCGAACAATCGGTAAAGAGTAATCTAAATAAAATTAATGAACTTGTTATATCGAACAGTTCAATACGAAATTGTTACGAGTATAGAATTGAAAACTTTATAAAGCTCGTTAAATACTAAATTTTCATTTGAAATATTGATCAAATTTTTAATCGTGTGCAAATCCTTCACCTGCTGTTTTAATGTCGACGAAATGAATAATAAATCGAGCAATTTGAGGCGAAATTCCATCAAAATTTGATAGGGCTCTGATTACTTGCTCTACCTCGAATTTATCAACGATTTTAATACCATAAAAGGTGAAAATTGAGAAGATTCCATTTGCAAATGTGTATGTTTCTGTATTATTGGTTGAATTTCTATAAATAGAAACGTTACTTTTTCAAAATTTAAATAATTGTTATATTTTTTAAAATTTAAATGGTTTTTATGTAAAAATGGTGGATGCGCCGGGATAATTCAATAGGTGCGCTACAGTAAAACGTTTTTTGTGGTAAAGTGTACGATTTGAATACAAAATGAGTAACTAAACTGATTAGTGGACACATAAAAAATTCATCAAGCTTTCATTTTTTGTGTAGGCGAACTTTGAAACCGGCATTGTTACAATTTGAAAAAGTGCGATAATTTATAAATAGTTTCATGACTATTGACAATCTCAACGAACAATCACAGAATTATTTAAAATTTCATTACAACGATTCGATTATTAATTATCACTATTATTCAATAATGATTGTCGTTACGCAACGAAGGACTTTTAATTTTGATTAAAAGAGATATTCAACTGGCAACGAATTAAGCGCTCGGAAATTGTTTTGCTTGATCTTTTGATATATGCGACAGAAAGAAATCAATTAAAACTGAATGGGATTTTGTTTTTCGTTGCTCGTTTCTGCCTCAAAGTCAGCCGACTTTAAAATTTCTAAATTATTAAGTTTCATGGATTCAACGAAGTTTACAAACGAAATGGCTGAAGAGAACGGGGAACTTTCAGAGATTACCTAAATAGAGACTGGAAGTAGAGATTGGATTGGCATAATTTTTTACAGTAATCGAATAACTAAAATGTTTGTTTATATCGAGAAAAAAATTATCAAAAAACGATATGTGTAATTTAGATTGGAATAAACTTTAGTTGAATTTTCTCCCTTTTATTATTTATTCCAAAGCAGAATTCTAAGGGTGATAAGACCTGAAAATAATACAAATATTTTAAAAAGTAGTTAAAAATTGTTGCATCAATCTTGTTTATAGAGTTTGTTATTTTATTTGTGTAACATTTGCGAGATAATTAATGAAAAATTCAACGAAGTGTAAAAATAAACAGTCGCTGTTTGTTGTAACTAATTTTAAATTCCTGGAATCGACCATGGAAGACACCAAGCAAACAAAAGAGACAATCCGTATACAGCGAATGAAACGCAAAACTCAAGACTTTTGAATTAAATCGATTCAATACAAACGATTTCTTCTTCATTTATTAGTTACAATGCAAATTTCGTTATATAGAAGTTGATATTTCGTCCGCACGAAAATTATTTAAACCTCTAAAGCTTAATCTTATAAAGTCCAAAGAAGATCAATAGGGATTAAAATTTATTCGTGATTTCCGATATTTACAAGGACATTATTTCTAAGCCATTAATTAAAACTAATTAATAATCGAATCGTTTTAATTATAATTGACTTAATCATAGGATTTACGCAATTGTTAATTATAATGGAATCGTATTTATAAAATATTGCAGACTTTCTCGAATGGTATCAAATTTTGCTTGTACACAAAAAATAAAAGCTTTTTTTTTCTTGTCGGTAATCAGCTTACTGGCCGTTTCGTATTCAAATCGCACAATTCATTTTAAAATATCTACCATATGGTACACTAGAATTAAATTAACCTGGCGCATTCACCATTTTTACAATCAAACGGCATAAATATTTAAAACATTATTTTTTTCTTGTTGGTATATCAAACTAGATAGGCAACTTAATCTTTGTCAAATTTAAGGTAATTCGTTCCAATCTCCCCAATTTCCTACCGTTTTTCCGAAGAAATAAACAAATATTGGAACTTTTGCTAATTAACTTCAACAAAGCAAAGAAACAAAGTTTCATCTACTTTTAATTAAATTTCTTTTGAAAACCGATTTATCATCCATTTCGTAGACCAACTAATTATTCCGGCGCATCTACCATTTCTACACTGCTATTACGCGAAAATCGTCAAATTGTTCGACTTATTATTCATTTCTTTGACATTAAAACATCATTGTACACGATTGAAAATTTGATCAATATTCCAAATAAAACTTCTGCTATTTAACGAACTTTACAGGCTTTCAATTCCCTGCGGTGACGTTTGCATTGAAAACTTGCAGCAATTTCATACAAAACTGCCCTGTATAACCAGTTCATTAATTTTTGTTTGAACTACTCTACCGATTCTATTTTAGAATTATGGATTCGTGTTATTCTCGATTGTCGAATATCTTTTGAAATAAAGGTGTTCTTTGATTTATTTGCATTCAAGAAATTGACACATTCGGTATAAATTTCAAAAGTTTTACACGGGATTTCATGTCAACGTGTTCAAAGACTTTCTTTACCATCCCTATTCACTACTCCATTATACTAAAATGGATGAAATAGGGGTTGTAGTCCTAGAACCGACTGCTATATCAGATAGGGGATAATGAAATAGATGCAGACCTTTATCAAATTTAGATGAGTGAATTTAAAATTTACCCTCAAAGATAATGGTTTTTCCGTACGTAAAGCTGTAGATTAAACATAACTTCTATAGTTAATTTACATCGAATTATCAAAAGTTGTTATCAATTTTATTCAAATATTTCCCCTTAATGCGCAATTGCTGATACGAATTAAATACAGGTGAATAGAGAATTTCCAACAGTAAATTTGACAGCAATAGAAAAGCTCTTGTAATTATTCAAAAACCTAATATAATGATGTTGTTCACAAACTTTATCATTTGGTATAAGAGGCTATTCAAAATGTATCGTTATCGAGAGAAAAGGGAGGATTACTAATTGTAAGTACAGCAAACTTGTTTTTTCTTCCTTTATTCACAACTATCGAAGTTTTAATACAAAAATTGAGTTCTAAGACTGTTCAATTTTCAATCGAATTATTCTCGACAACAATGCAAAAGATGCGATTGGGGTTGTTTTTTAGTTGAGAAAAAATTCGGTCTACTAAACGGATTCATCAGAGGCACTTTAATTATCAGTTCATGACATAAAAGCTCCTAATCACAACAGCTTTACTATAGTTCACCATCATTATTGATAATTACTAAAGCTATCATCGGTATCAACAACAACAACTACAAAGACTAAAAGTTATTATCAAGATTTGATTGATTATAGATAAAACCGATAATCTGTTGTAATTGTAAGAACAAATCGTAGTTGTTGATTTTCTATAAACCGAATCTTCGGATAGAGAGGATATTTCGTAGTGAATCCAACTGAAACTAGAAATAAATAAAAGATTGTCGATGATGGATGAGTATGAAATCCTCTCCGGTATCAAAGGTCTTAAGACATCATTATTGTCTAGAATACTGGCTTTATGATAGCTTTACATTGTTCTTTATTTCCAATTTTTATTTTGTTGTTGGTCTTTTTTATAAACAACAAGACAGAAATAAATAATGACAACAGAACAGATAACTCGTGTACTAGTTGGTGCAGTAAAAATTCTTAGAAATAAATGAACATTTTTAGAATGCTAGTCTTGCTGTCAACTGTCTTCATCGTTCATTATTCAAACGTCGTCTTGTTTTCATCTTTACAGCAGCCCATAAAAGTATAAAGAAACACAATTTCCAACGTTAGAAATTCGGATTTTCCTCAAAACCGATTGGACGCTTCTTGATTTTACGTCAAATCGTGGCTTTATTGTTTTTTTTCTTGTTACTCTTAATTAATAAAGAATTATGGTTCAAAATGCGACATTTATTTAATAGAAGTAAGATAATGTATAAATAAAAATAAAAACCCGTTTATTTCGGTTTTACTAAATGAAAAATAAAATGAATTCTGTTTTAAATTAATTTGATTCAATTGAATTTACAATTTCCCTCTATTGATAGATTTTTATAGTTAATTCCACTAGATGATGGAAAATTTACGCTCAAATTGTCCAATAAAACGACGAAAACTTCTATTTTTATAATTCAATATTAATGTAGAAAACGGCCAGCAACATTAATCAATAGATTATGGGGGTTGGGGGAAAACGGATACAAAATGAGACATCAACGCGTTTCAAGAAAATATCCCGTCCCCAGCTCTTTTATATCTTCGAGGATGTAACTGAAATTAACTTTCACGTGTATACGGAATGTTTTAGCGAGAATTCCCGATAGGGGCAATTTAAAAAAAAATGTAATAATCCCAGTTAATCACCCTTTATGATCATTAATTTTGAAACAAAGCCCTAGTGGTGATTGGTAATTGGCTAATTACCAACTGTTTAAAATCAGTTTTATCCATGCCATTGATTCTTTTGAAAATTTACTAATTTAACAAGCTTTAATTTCTAATTTTCTTTACCCACTGTCAATTCGGTTTTATTGTTTTCCAGTGTTCTAGAAATATCGGATAAGAAGCATTATAAAATAATAAACTAATAAAATTTAAAGAATTAACTGTTTATCTAAATAACAACGATTTGATCTTATAAATTATAATCGAGTTGGTATAATTTTGGTGGATGCGCCGGGATACTCTCCTTTGTTCTACATTATTTGAACAAAACTATAAATTCTAGACAACTAACCAAGAGAGTTATAAAAGCATTGAAGATTGTAACTGTTTCATAGATAACACAAAATATTGATTCACCCTCACTTTGTGTGTTATCATTGGAAATCGCTTCAAGTTACTACAATTATTTGCCGTTATACACGAATTCTCTACAATAATTAAATCAATAGAGGAATATTTTATAGTTATTATCGTGTTTTAATTGGAAATTTATTGGTTTTGTTTTGATAAATAAAAAAAATCTACCGTTTGGTATGTTCTCTATCTCTCCATCTGTGTTTGTGGTGATTAATTGTTAGTTAATTGAATCTATCGATTAATTAAATTATCAGTGAAATAACACGGAAGAATTTCATTCAATTTAAATTAAATATTATTATTACTATTAATAAAACAGTACATATTATTATAAGCTAATTAGTTTATTAATGTACCTTGTTTCAGTTTCAGTATTAATATAATTTACAATTTCTCTGTTCTCCATTTGATAACAATGATTCGTTTTTTGATCAGTTTTGATTTGTTTCCAATTTTTATTGAATGTGTTAACAATTTACACGTTTAGATTACGAAACACGAATTTTCACTATCCTACATGATAATCTTTTACAAATCTACGACATCTCTAAGGAATCTTCTATCCAGGGTTGCTAAACGAAAAGTATGGGAAGTCTTATTTGTTCAGCGATTTCAAAAATATCTTAACGATTATGGAAAGATCCCCGGAGATTATTTTACCAAACTTTGAATCTCGTCGGTAAGTTCGTTAAAAGGCGCTTCTTTTAGAAAATGTCGAAAACGAATTGAGCACCCTATAAAAAGTACGAAATATTTCTACCCCTTCTACGATGAAACTGGAGAAACGGAAACAATGCCAATTAATCCTGAATTTGCTAAAATGATCTTTGGCAATCCTAAAATTACTCACCAAATAATAGGATTTGCCAAATAAACTATGCACCCTTGTATGGTGGTTAGTTTGTGTGAAACATTCTACATACAACCGATCTAGAGTTTATTATCGGAATTATTACCCACATCGTTTGTGGTTTGTTTATTTTTTTATTACCAAAAACAACACAAAACCTTAAACAAACCCGGAAATTTTGAAAATAGATCGTTTTGTTGAGATACAAGCACATATTTCGTTCTTTCTCGGTTTCTCGGCGTCTCTACGATTTGTATTTTAAACAATTTTCAAAATGGATTTATGGTTAACTAACCAAATATTTACAGAAAATAACGGTTTTGTAAAAATAAAACGGCATCGACTTGTTTTATTGTCGATTCCTTTATTTATTATTGCAACTAATGGATAAATAGAAATCAAAGGCGCAAAAAATTCAAGCGACAAATAAATCCAATAAAGATCGTCTACCGTCCATAAATTCAATTCTTTCTCTATCAAATACCTACAACAAAATACACTGTCCGTTATTTAATTTGATAATGTCCAACATGTATCTTTCACGTAAAGAATCGATTTGTGTTCTCGTATTTTAGTCAATTCTAATCTAATTTTGCCGTATTCTTTGTTACAGACGAACAATATGCAGTCTACTCCAATGCTGAGATCGTTCAGTACGGATTCAACACCGAAACGTGATTGGAAACAACGGCTCAGTTTACGAGATAATCGACGCCGAGATCCGGTAAGAAACCAGCAATCTCATGCATATTGTAAATGGTTCAATAAAGAATTGAGTAGATGACGTGTTTTTAATTTTTGACCAATTTCGAGGACTATTCGTATCAAAAAAGGCCATCGGTTGATTGTCGAAATCACGCACTTTTCTAGAATTTTAATCGACTGATTTCTACTGATTTCAATTTGCTACCTAATTTCGGCAATAATCAATTTTCTAATTCAACTCCTAACAATTTGTTGGTAGAAATTTAATTCGCCAAATAAGCATCTTCAAGTGTCTACCTGTTTTGTGCGGAATTCTAGCCCGTATTTGGGGGAGATTCGTGTTGAAATACACGAAAATTCCGCTTGGATTCATTAAATTTCGAATAGAACGTTAGCACGAAATCACGATTCTCATTGATTTTCGTACACACAAACCATCAACTTTTAAAATTAGTTAATGAATCTGTTTGAGCTTTAATTATATTTTTATAAATTCTCAATTTTCAATGCACAAAGAAGCTTTGAAATCAATTGAAGTTGATATAAATCACGTTTAAATGTGCTGATTGATGCCGATAATTGGATAAAGTTTCAATTTTCGAGCGCGATTAGAAAATTGTTGCTTTTCCACTTTAGACTTGTAAACGTACTGTTTTCGGTGCGTTAATAACACTAATTAAAATGTCGAGCCAGGAGACATTGAGATTCGAGCTGGAAAGTTTCCCAGCCATCTATCATCAACAGTAGATCAGTTCTGAAACAAATAAATCCATCCAGTACAGATGTTTTGAAACTTCTTCATCCACATAGATAAATTTCAATGTCGTGTATCTAATCGATTTTGAATATGAACGGAAAAATGTAAAATATGCAGTGAACTAAAACTAAAATTTATCAATTTATGGTGGAACGTTCTGTTTATCCCGTAATTGAACGGGATCCTTTAGACGTCCATAGAGATTTCAAGAATAGAAACTTAATTCTGAATGATAACAATAGCAACAAATCATTTAGAATTTCAATTATCCCTCCATTTTAATTTTATATCTCAGTGATTATTAATTAATGGTAAAATTACAGCACGTATTATCTCTACAAATAGAAAGTTAATCAAAAAGCTTACACAAAGGGTTGAATAATACTAATAATTCTGAATCGTTGATAATAAAACATCTCTTTTATTTAATCACCCCCAAAATCAATAGAATTTAACTTTACATTTACTGTTAAATAGGAAAGTAACACATTGAAGCGGATAAGTGGCCGACGTTGGACTAGTCTTAAACAACACCCCCGATCTTGCACGGCCGGTGGTGAATTATTGCCAGAAACTGGCAACAGCAGCATATTGTCATCATCATCAACTTCAAATACTAGCCCCATCCCCTGTAGTACTGTCGGTGGTAGTAGTGGTGGTGAAGTTGCAAGGAAAAGTAATTGGCAAGTGATTGAACATTTCGGTTCGAAAGATAAGGGTAGTCTATCGTCTAGTCTGATAGCGGTTAGTACCTAGTCGCTTCATCCATGTAAATAGTCCTAGTTCTTATTAATTGCCGGGTGATTTGAAGATAATTTCGTGGATTTTGTGGGGTAGTTTCTAGGAAATATTTTGGTAAAATTGGTGAAGAATCTTTGTAAACCGACCATATCGTGGAACTATAGAGAATGATTAGAAGACCCTTTTGAGATAGTTTAGATTTTTTATTTCCTGTCTAATTTCTTAGGGACTCCCTACAAACTCTCAAAATAGGACTATTTTGTACATGGAACAGGCTGTAAATTATTTTATTAATTGTTAATGAACAAAACACCCTGTAACAGGTGGGTAGTGTATCGAGATCACCGCCGATTCGTGAGAACGGTTCAACAACACAGAATTCCAGTTCTGATATTGATGGGAATGAGGTTGATGTGGAATTACTTGTTTCAACATCCCTATCGAATGGTGGACGATTGAAGCGGCGACAACAACAACCACCGAGGGGTGTTTTTGGCAAATTAACAAGACTCATACAGAAACTCTGCAGTACTCATCAATTCCAAAATGAACAAGTCATTTGATGAGATTCTTTCAATAAAACAAAAGCGAATTTAATTTAATTTATTCTAGGTTGAAATGCTATACCAGAGATATTTTTTGAAGATGAATCAAAGCAATATGACGAATTTGATATCATTATTGTTGCTATTATGCATTGGTTTTCTACTTTTAGCAGCTATCGATCTTTTAATGACACATCATCACACAGATACAGTACATCACCATCAACAACATCCGGATAATCGTTTAGATAAATTATTGGTATTGATTTGTACATCCGGCTGTTGTATTGCAATCTATGGAGGTAGAATGAATAACCAATTACGAATCCATCAGTTTTGATTTGAATTTTTCCAACAGTTCTATTAGCGGTCCTATCGAAACCTGCAATGAACGAAGTCTACCTAATCATCATCTCCTATTTCATCTTAGTCACGTTTCTAACACTAGAGGTAAATTAAAATTTCATAAATTTTTTTGTGACAACGGTAAACTTCCAAATCGACTTACCGATGAATTTTAATAAAGACGCCACTCTAAAGTTGGCATTAAATCCGGTTGTCGAGCGTCTAAGTTTACTTTTACTTCAACAATTATTTTCTATTCTATTATGTTCAGTACGAAGATTATTTGGAAAACAACAAAGGAAATCTTTAAAGTTGTTGTTGAATAAATCGTAAAGTTGTGTGTTTGTGATTTGCGGTAAACTCTAGAAACTGAGTTTAGATTTGAACATTTTTCCAGATATGCATCTCGTTCTTCTCGGAAATCCAACGGCCGTTAATTGGACCGACATTTTGTCTATCAGCCACCTATCTAACTTATGCCCTAATGCCGATACGTTTAAAAGATGCACTATTAGCTGGTACGATTTTAGCGTTCACACAAATTGTACTTTTCATCTGTGTTGGACAATTATACGATCTATCGAACGTAAGTTTTTGTTTATATAAGAGAAATCAATTTATTTATGTGCCTTAATAGATTTCTAGTTGTTTTATGGTTTTATTGTGCGGCAATATTGCCGGTGTTTGTACACATTATCCACGTGAGATAGCACAGCGTAAGGCTTTTTTAGAGACAAGACAATGTATTGAAGCCCGTCTGAAAATTCAACGGGAAAACCAGCAACAGGTACACAACATAAAATCAATTTTCTATTAAAATAATCGTAAACAAATTAAACAACAATAGGAACGTCTTCTATTGTCAGTATTACCAAGGCATGTTGCTATGGAGATGAAGGCTGATATTGCCGGCCAACCGAAAGAGGCTCAATTCCACAAGATCTACATACAGCGACATGAAAATGTCAGGTAATAATAGTGGAAATATTTTCTATATAAATATTTTCCCAACGCTTAAATTTCTAGTATACTGTTTGCTGATATTTGTGGATTTACAACCCTATCCGATCAATGTACAGCTGAAGAATTGGTACGCATACTCAATGAACTATTTGCCAGGTAAGCGTATTTTTCCTCTTTCTTTCCTCTTTTTTTTTAATATAGGAACATTCAGCAACGCATGTAAAGTAGCAATAAACTCGCCATAACTATTTTAATATCTAAAGATTACGCTTAAAGTGGAGATTTTCCGTTGACATATTTGCCCTAGAGTTACTCACTAATAAAGTTTTAAATTTAAACACTTCATTCATACTCTAAATACTTTGTTGAGATGACTCGTATGTAATTCACAAAATTAACGCCGTTTCATGGATTACTTTCTTAATTATTTGAATACCAGTAGAGCTGTTGTTTATTGTCCGATTAAAGGTGGATTTCAAAGAGAGAAAAGCTGGAAAATTCCCCAAATAAGAGCTGCAATATTTCACTAAATTCAACGATATAAAGTTCAAAAAAATCGTAAATAAATTGATTGAGAATTGAGAAATGCCCACGAGTTGCTCCTGATTTTGCTCCTTATTTCTGTCATGGTTCTTTGTTTTTGCCTCAACAGATTCGATCGTTTAGCAGCCGAACATCATTGTTTACGTATCAAATTATTAGGTGATTGTTATTATTGTGTTTCTGGTTTGCCGGAAGCTAGACCGGATCATGCCCATTGTACAGTTGAAATGGGTCTGGATATGATTGATGCTATAGCGTAAGTTCAAATAAATATCAATAAATTCATGTAGATAGATTGTCACTGTACAAATAGTTATAATTGGCATTATTTCATTGAAAACGACCAATTTAAATGGGTTTAATTTCGTGCGGTGAAACGTCGTGTGACAAGAATTCATTCACAATAAAAACTACAATCGATATTGTGCAATTTTACGACCATCTGTAGAAAATAAATTATATTGACACAGCACAACAATGTTTACCAAATTCGAATTTCGTTAGTAAAACAAACAAATTTAAATTTAATACCGACCTTAAATCAATATTTTTGTATTCTTCTCGATTGATTTTCTTTCTATATGTTGTTCTTCTGCCCTATCACCATCCCTATCTCCAGATTAGTACGTGAAGTGATGTCGGTTAACGTAAATATGCGCGTTGGAATCCATACTGGTCGTGTCCATTGCGGCGTTTTGGGTTTGCGAAAATGGCAATTCGACGTATGGTCGAATGATGTTACATTAGCCAATTATATGGAAAGTGGCGGTATACCTGGGTAAGTATACAAAAAATTAAAGCGACAACGCAATTAATTTCGGCTTCTATATCGTTTGTAAAATAGGAGAGTTCATATTACCAAAGAAACATTAAAATGTTTAGGTAATGATTATGTTGTTGAACCGGGACATGGTGGTGATCGAAATTCGTATTTGAAAGATCACAATATCGATACATATTTAATTGTTGCCCCATCTTATCGTGGTGGTGTAAGTTATTTGAAATTTACAACTATTGTTTATTGATATTTTATATTTATATTTGAACAAAAAAGGGTTCAACATCCTATCAAAATCATTCAATGAACGGGAACATATCGAAGGAGATGCGTGTTATGGGTCATGGATCACAGCACGGCAAACATTCATCAAAGTACGTAAAGATTATCGATTTCTAACAAAATCAAATATAAAGAGACCGCCATTTAAAATCGAAATATTCCACATATTCCGTTGTAAATTTTAAACATACGCAATTCCGTGGGATCTTGTAATTGGAAGCACGCCGAAAAAATTCAATCAAAACGGTATATTGCGGTATTTTGGCTAATATTTTGGCCGATACCCAATAAATTGCCATATACAGAGTTCGTCGTTTAAAATCCAAACAAAATTACGTCCTTATTATCTAAATTGAATTGAATTAACCGGACTACTTTCTAATTAGAATAATTTTGTTCAGATTAGCATTCAATGAACAACCGGAACGAGAAAAGAATCCGGAAGATGAAGTCAATGAATATTTGATGCGAGCAATTGATGCCCGCAGTATAGACCGATTAAGAACCGAACATTGTCGTACGTTATTGTTGAATTTTCGCGATCCAACAAAGGAGGCAAAGGTTCAATCAAATACCAATTAAAATCGAATTAATTCAAATTAATTGACGAATTTTCCAAAATTTAGTATGCTTTAGAACGTGACCGGATGCTAACTTTATATTTCTTCTGTTCAACGTTTTGCTTTACAACGGTCTTCTTAGTACAAATGGTCGCTTTAGAAAGGTAAATTAATCATTTAAATCAATATTTTCTCTTAATTTAAATACCTCTATACAGGAATGATAAGGCATTATTGTATTCAATACCCATTATTATACTGTTGGTAATTATCCCGTTTCTTGTCTATATGGAGAATACTAATTTACAAGTAAGTGAATTTAATTTAATTTAATTCTACGTGAACATACGTTAGTTTCTTATTTCAACTGTATAATCTGCATTACCGACATCCTCTTATTTCAACAGATTGTCGGTAATGCAGATTAAGCTGAAACAAGAAGCCGACCCACGTTCACTGCGTGAAACACCCTGTATATATTTCATTTAATTAATTTCAGATTAACAATATGAAATTATTCACACTATCTCGTTATATACACAAAAATAGAAATATTGCTCAAATATTCTCATTCATTATGGCTGTTTCTATATATACATTCTCAATTCTATACTCGGTAAATATAATGATCAATATATTAGTACAGATTTGTTCAGAATACATCCAACTTTCAGATGTCTCTTCCTTACGAATTCGACTGTCTTGATTCGTTAATTTTCGATGATAATAATACTAATAATAATTGTACGAATGCATCTATAAATAAAGACTGTAAACCTTACATTCTAATTGATGTAAGTTATTTATAAAATAATTATGTTGATATTGTAGTGAGTTTAGGGGGCGGAAATTTTAATAGTTCTGTTCTAGTATCTTCTACTGCTTGTATTGATTTCAATGATCGCTTGTGCTGTCTATCAAGTTCTAATCTCATTATTTAAGACAATTATTTTATTAGGTGGACTGATTGGATTTGTTGCAATTTATGTTAATTATTTAAAAGAATTGTCGTTGATACAACAGAAATTGATAGCGGAATGTTCAACAATTTTCAGGTGATTATTTCGATGTTTTAAAATTGATTTTTTGATTTTTTTAATTTGTTGATTAGTGAGACTACATTGACTCAACAATACGTCAATATTGTGATATTAGTTGGATTTGCTATAGCATTAATATTACATGGACAACAGACTGAGGCGACTTATCGTTTAGATTTCGTATGGAAGCTACAAGCTACCGGTAAGTTTATTTGTTCAAATATTTGTTTAGTGAAACGGACATTTTAAAAACAGCTCCTTGAGAATACTTGACAGTTTTCGTTCGTGTCTAGAGTTTATTGTGACATTCTTCAAGTCAGACTTACTTTCGTTCACAATTCGTTTACGTTAACGTCGCATTCAATGTTGAAACTTTGAACCAAATTTGAGATTTCTCAAATACAGACAAAACAATATTTCGTTAGTATTTAGTTTTCAAATGGGCGCATCCACCAAAATTGTACAGTACGAATCTAGGAAATCAACTGTATCTAATCGATAATCTACCAAAGAAAAACAACTTCGTTTCTATGCTTTCTTAAATCCTAAAATTCAAATCGAATAAATCTTACCTTTATTTGAAGAATTTCAACAGTTTTTCTGTTAAATTATCGTTTCTACAGTGGGTAAATTTCATTATAAATCTATCACAATCTGTTCGTAGAAGAGAAAGAGGATATGGAACACCTGGAAGCATACAATAGAAAATTATTAGCTAATATTCTACCGGTACATGTGGCTGAACATTTTCTCAACGGCGACAAAAATAACGATGTAAGTTGATTGTTTTCAAAATGAAACTAGTTCGAAATAAACGAATCTCATTTAGGAATTATACCACGAACAATGCGATTTTGTCTGTATTATGTTTGCATCAATACCGAATTTCTCCGAATTCTATGTTGAATTAGAAGGCAATAATGAGGGTGTTGAATGTTTACGTTTACTCAACGAGATTATCGCCGATTTCGATGAGATCTTATCCGAAGACCAATTCAAATATATTGAAAAGATCAAATCGACCGGCTCAACATATATGGCAGCTTCCGGTTTAACTCAGAATACGTGCGATATGCGCGACTATCGGCATGTTACAGCAATGGCCGATTATGCATTAAGATTACGTGAACAATTGGCTGAGGTTAATGAGCATTCGTTCAATCATTTCCGTATACGTATTGGTATTAATGTTGGTCCTGTTGTTGCTGGTGTGATTGGTGCTAGAAAACCACAATATGATATTTGGGGTAATGCTGTTAATGTTGCTAGTCGTATGGATAGTACTGGGATTGTTGATAAAATTCAAGTAACTAAAGAAGTCTATCAGATTCTATCGTCTAGGGGTTATCCATTAACTTGTCGTGGTACAATTGAGGTGAAAGGTAAAGGTACAATGGAGACGTATTTCCTTGAAGGGCATTGTACGAAATCACAACAAGTCGAAACTAATATTATTGTGAATCCTTTAGCGAATCTCACTAACGAGAATCGAAGCGTAACAACTACTACTACTACTACTACTAATACTACCACATTATTAGACACAATTAACGAGAGAGCTTAATTTATTTATTTTGTGTGTATGTGTGTGTGTACTCGTATGAATGATTATCCTTGTTTTGTAATTTTTTGATTTTGTTGGTTCGATAATCGAATGATTGATGAATTTATGAGAGCAAATACAGGGAATTTTTTCACACAAATGACCAATAATTTATTTAATATTTTATGTATGAATCGAACGAGCGAATCCACAGCGGGAAGAATGACAATAATATTGTTGTGCTGGAAGAACAAATCCGATTTATACTGTGGGTTATATTTTCACCCTTCAGCAAAAAAAAATTTGTCGGGTGTATTTATTTTCAAATACTCTAAGTGTAAATACACTGTTAGTTTTTGTTTTTGTGTTTCTGTTTATGATTTTCCCCGGAAAATTAATTTGTGTATATAATTTTTTCTACAAAAAATAAAGTTTATTTATTTTTATCAAGCTGGACTTTTGGATCTTCCCCCAACTAAAACTATACAGTTTTCCCAATTAATATCCGCCAATTGTACCGAAATTTTCAACTGAAATCCTACTAATTCATCTAATCTAATTATAAACGATATTAATTTTAAATTAGATTGAGAATTTGGGGGTAAAACGATGAATAAAAGACAATCTTTTATTTTTCCGTTATACAAGACTAAAAGGATTTATAGCAACGAAAAAACTCATTTATTTCTGTTGAAATTAATAATTCCCAATAATATCAAGAGACAATCTTAAAAAATTTAACAAAAGTTATATTAAAACGAAGAAAAATGTTATAAAACGAGAGGTTTTATTTTTTAATAAACAAACAAATTCTTATCGCAATGGAATTGATGGTATGTGGAAAAAATGTACGCAATTTGTCTTCGTATCGTCGAGAATTGCCGGACGAAGCTCATAATCATTTTTACGCCCTTATTGTTGGTTTAATAATAACACGAATCGATAAAATTTAAAATCAAATCAAACAATACACTGAAAATTGTTAGTTTCTAGTGGGAAACGACTAAATTGCCTCTAGATTTCTACAATAGAAATATACAGAATTAGTTGAATATAAACTAATTCTTCAACTCTAGAGTGAAGAGATTTTCAGGCCTTAAAGGGTTGTTTTCGCAGGTTTGTGGGTTATAACTTTTGAATGAATTTTATATGTCAAAGTTTATATTCATCTGTATAAAATTGAAATCTACAGTCAGTGTAGAAAAAATCCTAGTAGAATAACAATTTTCCACGTATTCTTATGGTAATTTACTTCTTATTTATTTATTTATTTATTTTTATAAAAACTAAAATTATCACCTTTGGTTCTACCAAAATAAGACGCTTCCCTCCTCATAAAGAATTCTCATTATATCAAATCGAATTTGAATAGAATACAGTAAATTTAGATTATTTATGAAAAGTTGGCAAACATGTTCCTATTAAATAAAACCAAATCGAACATTTAAACTCCAATTCGTCATTTATAAAGCCAAACCACAACTATTAGAAACATATTATTGTTATAGAACATAGAAATTTAAGGGATTATACATTTATATCAACTATAAAATAGATATTCAGGTGGTATTTGTGATTATATTAATAAAGTGTGATGAATTTAAGAATTACGTTTAGATTTTCCAATAGAACAACATCAATTATTCCTATAATTGTTCGTAATTAATTAATAACCAAATATTGGTTACTGAAAAATCGATTGTATTGTCGGAAAAATCGACAACTTCTCCTGTTTTTTATTCTCAAATAAAATCTTGTATCTCCCATTTATTTACTTTTAATAAAGGTTTAAGTAAATTGAATTTTTTCTACTGTCTGTAGAAAATTCATCTTTGAAGTCATTAGAAATTTCAATCTTACTAAGAGACAAACAGCAGATTGAATCGATTATAATAACAATTTTTTCAACGAAACCTTCTACCCTTAACTAACGTGGAATAATAAATGTAAGTAAGGTAGACAAATGACGGAGTCTTTGGGGGATGAAAGAGACCATATTCAAGTTGAAAAAAAAACAAAAACCATCGTGTATTCAATATTGACCTGGAGTTGGATTAAATATTTAAATTGGAATTGTTAAATTTGCTACAATAACGTACTTTTTCTTTATGTACATTTAGAGAATTGGTAATGTTCCACTCCTATATCTATAGTTGTGTTATTTCTCAACATTTTAATAAATTATAAAAGATACCGTGAATAAAAATTCACTGCTTGAGGGCTATTTCAATGAATCTAACACAAAATAAAAGAAGCACTTTTGGTGGATGCGCCGGGCCTAGTTTGTTCTTTAAAAATTCGTGCAAATTTCTATTCAACAACAATTACACTAAATATACATTTGAATATCGACAGTTTAACTCAAAACATGTTAAATGCACAAGTTTCTATTTGTATCCATACACTAGTCGTATTGATTTATTAAAACAACGCAACAAAATCGAAAATCAAAGTCTAACCATATTACTGTGTTAATTCTTTACATTAGTTGAAAGTAGTTTGCTGCGAGCTTAATTCAATTACAATTACGTTACTTAAATTTAAAAATACAACAGATTTTTTTGCTTTATTCATATTAGAGAGCTGGATACGTAATTGTGTTTTAACATGCAGAAACGATTATTGTTCAAATGAAAATAACACCCGATTCTTTAAGTTTTCAATTCAACTATGTATGTATTTGATTTTTCGTATTTCGAGAAACCCTCATTTGTATAGAATTTGTATAGAAATCAATTTTTTTGATTGTGTATTGTAGATGATAAAAGAGATTTAGGTATTACATTTTCAGGATTTATGAAAGATGTACCAACACAAAACAATCTCTTTGTCATTGATTTTCCTTTTGTATTTTCACTTGATAGGGATTCTAATTTAAGGAAGCCTTTCTTCCCACTGATGTCCCATCATGAATTCTTTCATTGATTAATTAATTCGATACTAACGGTTTTTCGTCCAAAAATGCAATCATCTCGAGAACAATTTCCGGAAAAATAAATGTATTTAAATTTTAGTAAACGCTTGAATAATGCAATTATCTCTGGAATTAAACGATCAAAAATTAACTCGACGCATACATTTAAAATATAATACGGAAGTTGAACTTTTGGAAGTTTCCAGAAATTTTAACCACACACCCAGAACTCATAAAATATTATTACAACTTTCAAATACCATTAACAACGATTCTAGAAATTATTATTCTAAAAGTACAAGGAACGATAAATGTGTCGAAAGTTTCAATTTTGTATAGAAAATTTGTTTTAAATTAAAACAACTTAAGATGAATTTGCTGTTATTAATTCATTGAAATGTTTACACCCCTTAAACAAGGATTTTATCGACACTAAACATAAATATTCAAACCGGGTTTCTATTGTCACGATTCACACACAATACATTTCTAATATAACAGAGAATTCAACAGAGGGAAAAAGACGGTAAGGACAATCAAAGGGGGATTGATAAATATTTTCTTCGTGTTCCAAGAAAAATGGGGTATAAAATAAATAATTCTCCCAGTTTTTCTAAATCGACTGGAATGTTTCAGGGATTTGCTAGAATTTCTAGAAGTGATCAAAAATTCAAAGATATACCGGCAGAACTAATACACTTTATCCCTAAAGTTGAGATTTGTGTGCCTTTGATTTATTGTCGAAGATCAGCTCTGATGATAATAATAATGATAACAATAACCAATCAATATAAGTGGTCATAAATCAAACTATTTGCCTTACCCCTGTCTACATTTAAACTATTTTTCTAAACAAAAACTCGATAGTAGATGATATTGAATTGGATTCTAAAATTACAAAATATCCACAAGACGAAACCTGAAACTGTCTTTTATCCTATAAATAGAATTTTGATTAAAATCAGAGATATTGTTACAAACAGAAAGTTCAATTTACTTTTGAGACTCGATTGTTTTACGATAAATTAGAAAATCAGAGTAATCCAAATTAATGAATAAATTTTAATATCTGCAAAGGGAGAAATCTTGAATCTGCAATGTTATCAAATCAACCTTGACCGACTCACTATATTATAGTTTGATTGAAGGAGGGCAAATCAAAGAAAAGCCCAATACGATTGGATCTATTCAGATACACCAATATTATTTCGAATCATCATTTTTACTATAGTTGATAATAATCTAGAATTGTTGTCAATCATTTTGACTGACGTACGAAATTTGGTTAAATAGCTTCTCAAACTTGCTGACATTGATTTAATTCACATTTACAACTCTATCAATGGTAGAATGAATTAAAATAGACAGACAGTAATGGTTATATAACTCTACATTATTACTGTCTGCTATTTTTTTGTAGGTATATTGGTTTAATTTTTTGTAGAGCAAGAAAAAAGCTACAAAACTTCTTGAAAAGTTTAACAATCTTTCTAGCTTTTTCACAATTCCAGATGAGTTTACAAAATTTCCTTCCAAATAAATGAAATTAACGTACAATCGATGATTTCTTTAATTCTAAGATCATATTAATATATTAATTAATATATCTTCTGATTAAAATAGAATATAGAGAGGTCCCCAAGGTGGTTGCTTTGAACTCGCAAATTCCATTAAAACTTCAGTATTTGTATTGCAGAAGTGACTTTATACTCATGTTTGATCGTTTTCTATCACTTCTTTGCGATAAAACTATTGGAAATTTATCAATTTTGAACAAGATCCATTTATAATTCATAAACTGAGTTTGCTTCTCTGATTTCCTTTGGAAAATTAATGTTTTTCAGTTTCGGTCAAATTTTAAACAAAAACAACTCCATCTTCACTATTTGTAGGAATGTTTTCTTGAACTGAACACAAAACTGGTGGGTCTGTGAGATTTGTTGGCGGCAGAACAGGCAAAGTCAGCTAGAGTATACAAAACTATTGATCGCTTGGAAATTAGCCAACATTGTAACTCTACGAATAAACGATCTGAATTTATTATAGAGAATCAATAAAAATGTTGTTTTATTTTGAAAAGTTTCGCTATCCTTTGTAGGCAATTTTATCGAAGTTTACTGTTGTGGTTAAATGGTTAAACATTAAGTGCATTATCACGTTGTTGGTTTTATAACTCTCTAACTGCCGTAGGTGAAGCCATTAAAAGCATACATTAACGCTCAACTATAATCGATTAAATGTGGATTTATTTCGATCTCAGCGAAAATCTCAATCGTAATCAAATAATAATATTTTAATTTATATTCGATATCGACAACTAACTATCGATAAATTCCCCCAAGTAGATGGTTTGTTATTATTTGAACATTTTTCCGAAGAAAAACCCTATGTGGGTAGATGTTTAGAAAACGCATCAATAACAAAGTATTAGCAAGGAAATTAAAGAATTCTCCCGGCGCATCCACCAATATTTATCTTGCTTTCTTTAGAAATTCATTAGATTTTAATAGAGCGTAAATAATTTAAAAAAAAATCTAAAGAAGTCTTCACTATCGTAAAACTTTAAAATTAGCTTATAAATTATAACATAGTTGCAGGCCATTAATTAATGTAGCTAATTATTAAGTTTATTTAGAAATTCATCAACGTAAATAAATAGATCCTTATTGCATTATTTTTGTATAATTGAATTCCAACTATTCGTTCAAACAAGTTGATTTGGGCTTTGTTAAATTTTAATTAATAATAAAGGTAATCAATTTTCGTGAAAACATCAAGGTATATAATAAAATTATTCAGGAGCGGTTCAAAATACTAGTCATCATCGTCATTATTGTTATGATTCTCCCCTTATTTTGTCCCTATTGTTGCGTTATTATTAGCAAAAACCGGAAATTACATCAAAACGTATATCCTGAGTGTTTCATGTTGGTTTTTTTCTCAATCAAATACACCTATATTGGGAATTGAACAAGATAAAAATTATATTATGACTGTATAATGAAGAGGATGATCGATGTGGTGAAGAATAATTGATCTTGTTTTAAAATCGAACATTGTATTGAGAGATAGATGATGATTGAATTCTACTTTATATTAAAATTAGGATTTAAAATGAAAGAATCTAGAGTTTGTTTTGTATAAATGTTGGCAATGAAACAAAATCGTAAACAATTATTAATAATTTTATAAATCTTAAGACTAGCGAGCATAAGAATTTCCAATTAATTCCATTTTATTTCCTTGTGGATGGATTCAAGCGGCAAAATTACGAATACTAACACACAAAAAGAAAATAAAGGAAATTAAAACTTCGCCTTACAAATAAATACATGTTTCTATGTACATTTACATTCTTATAATCAACAAGAACGTGATTTTTCCAAGCGTAAGAAAAATTATACCGAACGACACTTAATATTATTGGAGTATTTTCTTTTATTCTCTTTGTGCTATTTCAACTGTAACAATTGGAGTGAAAATGGGTGCTTTTTTGGGTTAATTTGAGACTATAATAACGAATTCACGTCCACGTCTATACGCGGAGCACGATAAATGATGAAAGGATTATACATTCTGTGTTTGATAACGTTTTGTAATTAATGATTGAAATTTCAGCCGGAAACGTTACAGACGGATACTAAATAACACATTCCATCTAACAAACATGTTTGTAAATTGTAAAAGAACCTTTTCATTTAATCTTCTATTAATATGTTGATGATGAGAGAGTTTTAACTAAGCCTAAGGGTCAGTTGAATAGATTTTTTCTCTACGAAATTACTGGATTTTCTAAATAAACCTACAAGTTGGAAATGGCTTGAAAAAGTTCTCCACTTGAAATTGCTAGAAAATAAATGAAGAAACGAGAAAAAAAATCGAGTTATATTTGGTAAAAGCGTCTCAGTTTGTTGAACAACTTGATGCTTTCACTTTATTGACGTTTCTTTAGTTGAAACCATTGAAAATAATTGAATTCTACCGAAACCATTTACTTTCTAATCAAGAAATGAATAATAACAATGTTAATAATGATAAAAAGAAACCTTATCAACATCTTGAACAATTACCGTATTTATTCAACAATTCATAAATATAGCAAAAAATATCAATGATTGTTTATTAAATGGTCTTGTTGGAAGGTTATCAATCGATTTTAACTGTGATTACAATGAAATTTCGGCCCCCTTGCGATTTGAATACCCATTTCCGATCATAATGGTACCACTTCACCAATAAAATATTTACGAAAATTTGACTTTAAAAAGCATCAAGTCTCTAGAAAATTGACGATTGAAAATCAATTATTCGATTAAATTCGTGCAATTCAATCAAATATTTGATAAGGTGTTGTAATTTATTATTAAAATGTCTAATATTTCTTCATCACTCCCAACTACGTTGAATATTCACAATTTCCAACAGCAATAGCTCAGATTTCTTTAATATTTAATGAAGTTTGTTAATTTTTCGTTTTTGATGCAAACGTGGCTCTTTACTACTACTTGGAAAAAAATAAATCCGCATATAAATGATTTATTCAAGTATCCAGACAAGTTGTAACACTCTTAAGGGTAGGTGTAATTAAAGAAATTGATTTACATTTTAATGACTGCCAAAGGGAATTCTTGATTTCTACACATTCAATCATGAATCATTAAATTAAAAAAACAGAATTATAAACGTCTCAATATAAATAATGAAACATTGTACAATTAACTGACCGTAACGTGTAGATTGTATTGTAACTGAATTTAATTTGGAGGTAGTTATTGTTAGTTTTTTTTCCCTCATTATCTACACCTGTTTATACAATTTCCATGTTCTCCATAATTTCTAAACGATTCAAATTATATTCTACAAAAACTAGAGAGAATTTGAACGAAAATACTTCAAATATAACGATTTCCAATAGAGAAAATCACGTTTCACACACACAAATCCTTCGATAAACTCACTTTACATAACAGTAGAGAAGGGGCGGATTTCCTTGTTTGTGCCCCTAATCAGAAATTAGTAAAGGACGAGTTAAAATAAATTTCGTTAAGCTCGTTTAATAAACACGAGAATTTTTTGTAATAAAACCGAGATTCTATTGTGCATTTCATCAACGTAGTAAGACGATCGTAATTGCCTCTTTAACAAACATCTAGACTTGTTATTGCCATGTTATAAACTACAAGGAACAACCCTTAATGTGTGCTAATATTGTCCACATCTAATCTAATATAGCGCAATGAAATTCGAATAGACAATGATCTCCTGCATATGAAAATATTTTGATAACTTACTACTAACGTCATTTCCAAAATTTATTAGAGCATATCGACAACAAATTTATTAAATTTTTACATCGATCGAAAAACGAAAATCATTCAACTGTATTTTAAAACAACATTGATATCATCAAATATATGAGAGAAAATCAAGTGTTGCGAATATTTTAGTCCAGATGATGATAATAATGGGGGAAAGGAAAAACGTATAAATACTCAAGGGAATGTAGTTCATATTCAAATCATCTTTGAAACCATCTATCACAGTTTCAACCACCCTTCACGTTGTACCGACACATAATTGGAGTATAAACCTTATTGAAATTTACTTCAACACAAAATATTGACATTATTTTAATTTAACATCACTAATAGAGGTTGATTAATTCAACTGAATTTTTAATAAGGGTTGTTTAATGTTAATATTCACTCAAATCTATTGACATAAATTATATAGGGAATTTCAAAATTCAACTAAATTTTATGTAAAACCAACTTACTTTCAAATTGATTGGAATCATTAAAATATTTTGAATACGAAAATTCCAATATTGATACAGAATATTTCGAATATTTCCCAAATAACAGACCGAATGGACACTGGAATAGTTGTGGACTCGAAATTTCCACGATCTTATTTTCAAATTAAACACAGAAGAAAACAATATTAAATATAAATATTGCAAATATATCGATTTTTCTAGTAACGGATTCGAACGTGACTTTTCACGTTTCTCTCGTTAATTTAAACGTGAAACTGACAAGGTATAGACGTGTTAAACACTAATTGAAAATAATCCGCAAGTTTAATTGGTAAAAAATAATACACGCTCCACTTTTCTTAAATAACCTTGCCCTTATTTCATTCCCAAGACGATTAAAATCGGCAATCAATTCGAATTTGTTCAAATCTTTGAAATTTATTATAAATTCAATCAGACTTCGAATTATAACTGCCATTGGGCTAAAACTATATGATTCGTGTCGTGCTTTCTAAGTTTCGTTTTTCAGAAATTGCATTTGAAGGAAAATAGGGTTTCGATACAAATTCTCAACGCTAATTCTACTCTCTCTTTACTCTAAAGACCGATCGAGTGTATTTTAAATTATTCAAAATGCTTTACACTCAGAGAATTCTTTCAATATCTCTTCAAATTTAGAAATATTACTTTTCCAGGCTTTTATAGGGAAGTTTTCCTGGATTTTATCTCATTTCAAATATGACAAAACGATGAAACGTTCAGTTACGCTTCACTTATTCGATAAAATCTCTGGATAAATAGACGGTACACATAATAAAACGCGAAATATAGAAAACGATGACAATTTTGCATAAAAATCATAAAATATATAAATTGAATTCTGTCTTACTTTTATCTATTGGAGATTTATTAGAATTTCTTGCGTCCTCTCTTAACCCTTCTTAAGACTTCCAAAAATAAATATTTTTTGTTGGTGTTAATATGTTACCTATAACAATAAATTTCGAGCATATTCCATAAAAATTAAAAATAAATTGTAAACTTACAGTTTCTTTTTCTTCAAAACTTTTTCTTCAAAATAAAACACTTTAGAAAATTTCACGATTTCATAACGTACAATAATCAACCAATCAGATTAAAGTAGTTCAAATAACCTCAACAGAAAAACAATACAATAAAGTAAAAATCCCTAAATGCACGAACTTATTATCGTTAAATTTACCATAAATCCACCAACAACATCGTGGATGACTATACCTATGACGTGTAATTTATGTTGGTACTAGATTTTCCCCTAGAATATTTTTCTAGTAATATTCCTCACCCCAACTGAGTTTCCATGTTGTGTAGTTTAGACGAAATAAAAAACGCGTATTTTTTTAATTTTTAATTACTCAATTTGATGATAAATTATTCGATCTTTACGAAAATTGAGAGATTTTTGGCAAACTCAACAACTGGAAATTGTAAAATTCGATAATTCGATTGGAAACATTTTGAGGTTATGTTAAACAAACTCATGTAATATAGCAAGAAAATGTCTGAAAATAATAATAATTCCTCATCAACTTCCACTTCTGTAATGACGGAGGTGACGAATTTAATTAAAACATGGGAAGATGAACATTCATCGCCGAATTATGATCCTGTACCCCTATTGACAAGGTAATGGAAATTTTAGGTTATGTTAATTTTGATGGTGGTTTTATTGTTAAAAAATTGTAGATTAGCGGAAATCTGTGAAGTAGAAACGGAGAATTATTTAAAAATGGACCCGGATCCGTTCGATGAGCGACACCCTTCTAGGACCGATCCTGATTGTAAATTTGGACAAATTCTAAAAGCTCTATTTAGGAAGGATAATTTTATGAATAAAGTAAGTGTTTGGCACAAGAATCGGTACCTACATCTAAAGCCGTACTCTTGCCTGAAAACCTCACTAATTATTGCTTAAATTGTTAAATATTGCAGCTCGTTAATGATTATTTAAGAGACACGTATTATAGCCGCTTAGGAATAACAGGACGAGATATTGACCAATTAAATATAGCGGCTTGTCGATTAATGTTAGACGTTATGCCCGGTTTAGAAACATCGGTGGTATTTCAGGTGAATATTACAAATTCAAAAAGTCGAATTTTAATTAATCGTAATCAATTCTAGCCGGATATGGATACGTTGATTCATCGTTTAATAAAATGGACAACAAATTCGATTGAACCATTACAAAGTTATGCAACTGGTTTATTGGCAGCAGCAATGGAGATATCGGAGATTGCAACGAGATTTCGAGAACAGAATGCCAGACTTGTACCACTTTTATTGCAACGTTTACGTCGATTACAGAGCCAATCAGATTTTGCAATTTCTAATCATAATAGTAATAACAACAATAATACACGACCTTTTGCGCATTTATCAATCAAATCACCACCATTATCAAAAATTGATGGTGTTATTAAATCACCACTACCAACATCAATGAAGAAATCGCGTGAAAACGGTATACGATTAACACAAAAAGACGACAATTCGGATATTTCCGATTCTGAATATAATCAAAGAAGGAAACGTCCACGATTAGATAATGATACAATTACAACAACAACAACAACAACAGAGAGTGAATTTTCACCTCAGAAACAACCCCAATTTCTATTCAATGAAACATCAAATTCATCATGGGCAGAATTGGAAAGTTTCATGATTGGTACTGTTCAAATTTTCCCACCAACATTGGCAACACGACAAATATTAATTTTACGTTATTTAACACCAATGGGTGAATATCAAGAATTTTTAAGTCATGCCTTCGAAAATGATGCATTAAGTTTGATATTATGTTATGCTAATGTGCGTGTAACGAAAGAAGCACGTTTAGCATTTGAATCATTGAAATATTTAGCGGCATTATTGTGTCATAAGAAATTCGCTATAGAATTCTTACAAATGAATGGTTTAGAAACATTATTAGAAGTACCACGACCATCGATTGCTGCAACTGGTGTATCAATTTGTTTATATAATTTGGGTTATTGTGAAGATGCAATGGAACGTGTCTGTTTATTACCGAAATTTCTAATAACAAAACTTGTTAAATATGGCTTATGGTTATTGGAATGTTCGCATGATTCCGGCCGTTGTCACGCTATTATGTTCTTCGGTTTAACATTTCAATTTAAAGTAATTTTGGAGGAATTCGATGCACAAGATGGTCTAAGAAAGTTGCATAATGTCGTAAGTTATTTTGAATTTTCAATATTCTATTGTATTATTTGTTAATTTGAAGATTTCAACGTTATCGATCTTGTTACCGGATGCGGATTCGGTACCACCATTAAATGAAGACCAAGAATGTGCAGCCAGACAGATTGTCCGGCATGTTTGTGTGGCTTATCGTCGTTATTTGGAGGCGCATTTGAATTTAAAAGTTGAACCAATACGTCGACAACAAACCCAATTATTATCATCGTCAACATCTACAACAACACAACAACAAATCCAATATAATAAAGCATATAAATCAACAAGTCCGGAAGAAATACAAGAACAAGTTGAAATTTTACTACAACATATGTCATTTCGTGCACATTGGTCACCAGTTGATCAATTAATCAAATTAGGTGGCATTACATTATTATTGAAAATAATTGCATTCGCTTATGAATGGAATTATAGTGGACGTGCTGAAACTGTACGTTCAGCATTAGATGTATTAGCTATAGCTAGTGTTATACCAAAAGTACAATTGTTATTTTGTGATCGTATCGATTTACCTGAAGAAAGTGCAACAGTTGGTATGAATATTATTTTAGGTGCTGCTGAAGGTGAAATTGTTGCCGATGCTGATGTACAAAAATCAGCATTACGTGTTATTGTTAATTGTGTATGTGCACCAATACATCGAATTGGTGGTTGTATTGGTAATATTGGTATTATATCACCAATATCAACACGATTCACATCGAATTTAATCAATTCACCGAATAAAAAGACAACAAAACTTAAAAGTAGTGAAGAATTAATACAGAAAGTTTGGGATTGTGTTCGTTCAAATAGCGGTATTATGGTGTTATTACAATTGATGAATGTGAAAACACCAATTACAGATGCTGATTGTATACGTACGTTAGCATGTAAAGCATTAGCTGGTTTAGCTAGATCGGAAACTGTACGGCAGATTGTATCAAAATTACCACTCTTCACCAATGGACAATTACAAAGTAGCCTTTTTTAAATTAATTTAATTAAATAATAGTTGATTTATTTTAGATTTAATGCGTGATCCAATTCTACAAGAGAAACGCCAGGAACATGTTAGTTTCCAAAAATATGCATTAGAATTATTAGAACGTCTATCCGGTAAACAGAAAACAAACGGTAATGATTTAGAGGTATCGTTAGCAAATATACATCGAGCTAATGTTGTGGCACAAACAAAAATCCAATTTAACGATCGACAATTATTGCAATTAATCCATCAACATTTAGTTATGAAAAATTATCCAGAAACTGCAGCAATGCTAGTTAAAGAAGCCAATTTAAGCCATGCTATTATCCAACAAACGAATTCAACCAATCAACCGATGAAATTTCGATATTCCTCCACATTAACACCAACAAGGGTTTGTATTTTGTATTACAATTATTTTTGTTTAAATAATTTGAAATTTTAGCCGAAAATTGTAAATACACCTCGTGCTCTACTATCACCAACAATACCACAATTAACAACAACAGAATGTGTTGTGAACGCTTCACCGGCTATCAAAATTATAAAAAAGAATCAAAATCAACAACAGACACCGGTGCAGAATTCGAAAATGCAAAAACAAACAAATAGTGATCTACCCCTATTGCGTATCAATACAAATCCACCAATAACAGATGATACAAATATTGAACAACCTCGTATAACTTTAGATTCAATAATTACAGAATATCTGACAAATCAACATGCTTTATGTAAGAATCCGATGGCGAATTGTCCACAATTTAATCTATTTGTGTACGTATTTTATCGATTTTTCTTATACAATTTTTGATTAATTCGATTTCTAGTCCGCACAAATGTCCAGATCCTAAACCGAAGATAACAACAGCCAATAATGTTGTTGTACGTTGTACAAGACGTGCTTTAGGCTATCAATGTAAATCAATGAATCGTAAATTTATCCATTCGAGATTCTGTCCAGTACAAACGATACGATCATCAGCAGCAGCCGATGGTGGTTTCTCTACTTGTGCCAAATTTTTGGTAAACTTTCTATTTAATCAAATAATTTATAATTAATTCGTTTAATTAGCCAGATGATCGGAGTATTATCGTCGGTGATTGTAGCGGTGAAATACGTTTATTCAATCAAAATAGTGGTAATGAAGAATTAATGTTTCAAGCACACGATAATTATATTCTACATATTGAACCGAATCGTAGTGGTGAATTTTTATTGAGTAGTTCTCTATGGGGTAGACCATTATCAGCATTATGGCATATACGAAATCAAGAGATGAAGTATTATTGTTTTATTATCGTGTAACTTTTAGTGTTTGTATTTTTTTTTAGATTCGCTCTAGATGATCAAGAGTATGTTGAATTTAGTAAAGTGAATCAAGATCGAATTTTGGGTACAAAACTAGAGACGGCTACTGTAATTTAATTTAAATTATTATTATTATAGTTTAATTAGTTTTATTTGTAGATTTATGACGCTCAAACGGGACAATCGATATTACGTTTAGTACCAACGATAAGTAATCAATATACGAAAAATAAAGCAACATTTAGTCCAAATGATGATTTAGTTCTATCAGATGGTGTATTATTTGATGTTTGTAGCGGTAAAGCTATACATAAATTGGATAAATTAAATCAACAACAAAGCGGCGTATTCCATCCGAATGGTTTAGAAATTGTATCAAATACAGAAGTATGGGATCTACGTACATTTCATTTATTAAAAACTGTACCGGTTTTAAATCAACGTTCTTGTATTTTCTCACCGGTTAATAATAATATTTACGCTATATCAATGGAACAAGAATCCGATGATGGTGATTCAACATTTGATACAAGTTTCAAAACAGTTGATGCTTACGATTATACAAGTATTGCAACAATTGATGTTAAACGTAATATTTATGATTTGGCTGTAAATCGTTACGATACCCAAATTGCTATTGTCGAAAACCAAGGTGCTTATCAATCTGTACAAGAATCGGTTGTACGGATTTATGATGTTGGACGACGGCGGGACGATGATGATGATGAACAAGATGAAGAAGACGATGATGATGATGATGAAGATGATGACGATGATGATGATTTGGATGGTAGTGATGATGATGATGATGATGATGAAGATGATGAGGATAATTCAGATAATGGTGGATTTTTTATTGAATTACGCGACGATAATGCTAACGATAATGGTAATAATGATGATGACGATAATAATGATGGTAATAATGACGATGATGTTGATGATGAATCGTTTAATGGTAATGATTCAGAAAGTTGGACTAGTCTATCGTCCGGCTCCGAGGATCTTTTAGATGATGATTTATTTTAAGTTTTGTGATAGAATGATCGGACTTAGAGAGTGAATCTACGTATGTATTATTATTATTATTACTAATTTGGGGGTCGATAATAAAACAGATTTCTTTTTATGATTGAAATCGCCTATTTATATATTAAAAAAAAATATTTTAGTATAAATTAGCAGTCGATAATTAGAAAATTAATGATTAATTACGAATAATGATCCATAACATAATAAATCCATTTGAGATAATTAAAAACGGTGGTATAAATTCCGTATTTGTTTCTAAGTCCACAACCATCACCGAAACTGGTAATACCATGTACCGTGTAGCCGATATTGGATTTTTTCTTTTGAAATGGACACATCAAACCACCCCCACTATCGCCGGCGCACGTGTCCGATTGTCCAGACGGCCAGCCGGCGCACAACATATTCGACGTTATCAAAAAATGTCGATAAGACCGCTTACAAATCTCCTGATGTACTATCGGTAACTAAACAGAAATTATTTTCAATTCGAATTATCAATTAAATTTACCTTGGTTTCATGTAGAATATTAATGCCAAATGTATCGGTTGTTTGTATCTTGCCCCAGCCCATTACCGAGCACAATTCACCACTGTTCGGTGGTTGTTTCGGTAAACAAGCAATTGGTAATTTGACAGCGACCGGTAATTGTAACAATGCAATATCGTTGTCGACGGTGCGATGATTGAAACGGGGATGTTGGACCATTTTCTTAATCGGCAATTCAATTTCGCCCCCTTCATGGCTTTGTAAATCGTGCTCGTTCAGTCTTACGTGTAAATATGGACGTATACAATGACTAGCTGTTAAGATCCAACGGGGCGCTATTAAAGTGCCCCCACAAAACACCTCCTACAATCGATTAATTTTAGGGTTAATTTGTATTTAATAAATTCTGGAATTACATTATAAATGTTTAAAATCGCCACATGCCAGGGCCATTTGTAGCGTTGCGCTTCCACCCCCCCGATAATCTTCAACATTCTCGATTTGCGATGGGGAAAGCCGCATTTCTTCAAGATGCGCCGCCTTTGTTGTTTCGTTATCTGTCGATTATCATTATCGCTTAAATAATAGAAATTCGCATTGTCTACAATTTCGGTATTAATCATTTTTGATTGGAATCGGTTGAATTATTACCGTATTTCCGATGGTGTTTATCCAACAAATTGATAACGTACGTTTTACAATTGGAATTCTCGTGGAAACAATAAGCCGTCTCTTCTTGTTGTTTCTTTTTACAACGGCCCGGTTTCCGACAGATTCGTATGCGTTGCGTGCGACAATTTGAATTGCACGCCGACCAGTCCGACCATTTGCTCCAAATCTTTGACGGTTGGGCCTGTTTTATCAATTGACTACTATCCTAAGACCAATAATTGTTATAGGTTTTTAAAGTTATTGTAATCGAAAATTGCACGTACTTCGTACAAGTGTACAATGTGGAAATGTTCTTTTTGGCGTTGTTTCCGCAAACAACGCCGGTTTCTCGTGCACGGTTTCTCTTCGTAAATCCGGGAATCTTCACATTTTGGATTAATGCATTGTTTCATCCGTTTCTGGATGCAGTTCTGGCATCTGGACCATGGGCTCCACAATGTGTAATAATGGTCCATTACTGTTGTATTTGCCTATAAAATTTTATTTATTGTTTATTTAAGACCGATAATGGGTAAAATTATACAGAAATTGGCTCTTTTATGGGTAATTTCATGCAAATTTCTTCATAGTTAAATATTCAAGGCCCCTTTCTGACAATTACCTTGTCGTTGATAAATTATGACAATTTGTTTTAAATGTTACAGCTTTATAAATAATTTATTAAAAAACAGTCATTTTTTCAAAAATTTCAACTACCACTCGAACATATAAAATAGAATAAATTGTTTATAAAATCGTATTTATTCCAGATTATTAACAATAATTGCAAGTTGACCTAAAATTTTCTTAATGTTGTTGGTTGATTTCAACGATTTATTTTAATTGAACGCTCTTAGGTTCAAACAAGTTCAGTAATTTTTGAAATCCATCGGCCAAAAATAGCCCTTTTACGTACACCCACCGCCACCCTTGACAAACCGAATTATCATAAATACAGTATGATTCATCTTACAGTAGTAGAAATCGTGTAAAGGAATATCGTGCAAAAACGTTACAATTTACAATGTAAATAGAGGGTGCAATTTTCTTTACACTGACTGCTATAATTGGGAAATAATGAATTTAACAATTCGCACTTGGGTTTTAATGAATCACTCTGTATTTGTAAAGGTCAATGTTTAGGCCTATACTAAAATTGTAAGGTCTACGAAAAAGGCTAAATTTTATAAATAGCACTTAGGTCAGGGAACTTTTCTTGTCATTTCGATCAAATACAACTACATATTGTTAAAAATACGCGGATATTGCGAAATTTTTATTGTCGATTTCCGGTTCAAATAACGATTGGCCTGATTTCCAACAATAGTCCAATTAAAATTAGCCAAATACCCATTGAAATAGTACCTGAAAAGTGAACAACAATCAAATTGACTTACCTTGTTGTTGAGTTTAGTATCGGTGGTAGTTAAAGTAGAAGCCGCACTGTATTTATAAACTACAATAATAAATAATGAGAATATATGGTAATATTTTAACATTTCGATCAATTTATTGAAAGTGAAGAGGATTCTTAATGATTGATGATGATGATAAAGCAAAACGCCAGTAAAACATGCAATTTCATGACATTGCCCAATTTACTGCAGTAATAGTAGTTAATGATCAATAAAAATAGACATAAGGATAACAATGATAAGATAAGGTAATGATTGTTGCCTCTATGTTTATCTCTATGTTTTTTTAAACCACGATTTTAATTGATTTAATGGATTACAAAAAAGTGATGTTTTTACTGGGCGAAGTGAAGAACCGGACTGATGCCAAGTTCTCCTCTCCTAGTTCACTGTCGCCGTAGCCGGCGACGACGACTTTTTAGAACCTCCACACCACTTATTTGCGTGTGTGTGTGTGTGTGTGTGTCTGTGTGTGTGCATTTGTGTTGATGTTGCAACGACCGAAACTTGATCTTTCAACTATTTGGAATTCAGGGACGCATCAGAAACTAGATGGACTCCACTTATAATCGATACAGGACCCCTAATGTTGTATTTTTTAGTCAAAAAATTATTTAGAAGGTCTCTATTGCCAATTGCAAAATCTACACTGTGACCGAACAGTTCCGCATAATGCAAATGACTTCTTTATTTATCAAAATTTCGACAAACACCCAGACTTTTGGTTTTTCAATCATTTCTTTGTGGCTGGGTCACAACGACTCTACCAGTTACCATCGCGAAGAAACCTTATTTTTCAATTTTTTTCCGGAAGAGCATATTTTTCTGCGTTCAGACATGTAAAAATTGCAGGGGTTACATTAGAAAATTTTCGAGAAAAAAATTGTTAAAGTTTTCAAGATTGTCAGTCATCACGATTGCCATGCATCAGCATAGTTAGTGGAAAACGCAATACCTCTGAATAAGCATCGATTTATTAAAGGATCAAGTAGGCATAGGTTGAAAATTTGACATAATTACTAACAAACATGGCGGATTAAATTGTCAAAAATAAAATGAGAAATTTGGGAGATTTCTAGCAATGGAGATGAAGTGCGCAATAAAATTGAAGTGTATTTGGTCTCTTTAATGGCTTGTATCATCTCCATTGCTAATAATCGTCCAAATTTCTTTTTATTTTTGACAATTTAATCCGCCATCTTTGTTAATAATTATGTCAAATTTTCAACCGATGCCTACTTGATCCTTTGATAAATCAATGCTTATTCAGAGGTATTGCGTTTTCCACTTACTATGCTGATGCATGGCAATTGTGATGATCATAAGAAGTGGGATTATTTAAATAAAACATGCGGTATTTACCTTAAGTTTAAACAATCGTTAAAAAGAAGAAAACCAGCAATAAAGCCACCCAAACACGCACATTTTATTAATAAATAGATAAATAATGGTACTTAAGTACATTTAATGTTACTATAAACAAATCGGAATTATTCAAAATTGATCATACGCGTAATTGGTGTTGATGGCATCGAAACAATCTCCTTCCACAAATCACTATGACGATCAATCTCAATCCTACCTAAAACGGTCTTCTTGCCAACAATATTCCTACTAATTAGCCGGATCAAAATCTTCACTTGTTCAATATTATAATTGTTAACAGTGGCCCGTAGTGTTGCCCCTTTGGCGTTCGTATTCGTCGACGAATTTGTGTCCAATTTCAGCGAAATCGTCGGCTCGAACCGGTCACTCTTCATCTTCTGGATGACATCTTCGCACTCATAAGCGACGATTTTGATGTACAATTGGCCGCCGATCCGTTCGTGTTCCTGCATTGTTTGCAAACTACACCGGAATTTCGTTACAGTAATTTCAACAGTATCGTTCTTCCCATCTTCGCTAATATCGTACGATAACGTTGTTTCGATGGCGCCCTTTTTACCCTCCCTCTATAAAATAGAGTTGCGTTAATCATCGATTTATTTTCAAAATAGAAGGACTTACAGGCCCTGTTTGTATGCCGCTGGTGATTTCTTTGATGCTTCGCCAAATATCTGGAGTGGCTATAATTGTACCGGCTCGATTTTGCGTAAATAATTTCATATCTAAATTGTAGGTGACCGCACCGATTGTCCGCCGACTGTTCAACGGATTTCGATTAGTGCTGCGTCGTTTTAGCACCATCACATTCTCTTCGTAATCGTTGAATGATAGAAAACGTTTCAATGTACTTCGTGGTTTTGTTGTTGTACCGCCGTTAGTTTCGTGGTTCATTTCTAGAATTGCATAGACGGTGAACGATACGAATTTACCTTTAAAATAATCGTCAATTGTAGTCTTCGATGGTTGTACGTTGAAGACGAACTCTTCGTTGTATGTCGGCCAGGATTCTATCGCTGGTGTTGTTTCGAATTTTTCACGTTCGGGGAAAACGCGCACCTATCATCAAATGATAATGAATCTTCTAGAGATTAAAGTGTGATTATTTAATGATTCACTCACTTTAACAACATATCCTTGTGGCTTGATATTACCATAAGCTGTCGGCAATTGTCTAGCGCCGATTATTTTAATCGTTAATTGTTTCGTATCGGTATTGAACGTTAATTTGAAGCCAATTTGCGGTTCGTCATCGCCATGATCGGGACAGTCAATCGTCTGCGAACGGAATAGGAAATTCTTCAATTTGCTCAATTTCTGTTCCATATTTTCGTTTAAACGACGACAAAATCGTGCACATTGAACATGATCTTTACAATAAGTGAACAATCATATGAACAATTTAAATAGATGGAAATTGAAAAGGCCACACAATAATTTAATTGGTTCTAATCATATTTTCAACAACTACACCACATAATCAACGACAACAACTGGATACGTGCGCTTTTTATCTTATCTCTGATAAAAATTAATAAATTTGTTAGGCTATGGCGTACAACTGTGTGGGTGATGATTCAATTATTTATTCTTTTGGATTTTTCGTTTACAGCAATTCGACAATCTGGAAACTGTAATTAACACATCGTTAATTTGTTTTATTGCATTTAAACCGCGTTCTTGCTAATTCTACAAATTAAGCTAACAAATAATTCGCTTCCAACATAATTTGGTCAAAAAAATAGACCTTCAGCGTGTACTAAAGAACTAAGTATCGTGTAAAAAGAACAATTAAAATTCCAAAAAATATTTATTAAATTGTCAGTATTACTTAATCGACTATTAATTAACAATATATAGATCAATATTAAATTTGTGTGGTTGGTTCATCGTTGACATCGTTATTTTTCGCTTCAATTTTTAATTCCTCCACTGTATCGTCGAAAATTACCGATTTCCTCCTAGCCGGTTCATCGAAATCAACATTATTTTCACCGAATTCGTCCGCATCGTCGAGCGGTGGGAATTGCGTCAAACCAGTCGGCCGACGAGCCGGTGGCGGATCGAATTTTCTACTATCGAGAGGAACAGAACAAAAAAATTAGATACCCTCAATTTGTAAATTATTCGATGAGCAATTTGATATTTTAAGGATTTATGGAGATTATTTTACCACCTTCTAGCCCACATCATCATCCATTTTTGGTCAACTTTCATGGGCTACGACGCCCAAATTTTGATTAATTGATCACTACAAATCCTCCAAATATTTTGCAAATCGATGGATTTAGGTGGAACACGCGGTAGACTATTAGCTTACCTTTCTGATAATTTCGGATTTTTAGCATATCGATTCTCTAAATTCGTCACACCGTCCATATCCTTATAACTTAAACCACGACGTCTGCAATTATTTCAAGATTAGCAAATTTCATAGATTCTAATTGGGGAATTTACCTGCGCAAATAATAGAAGACACCGCCACCAATTAGACTGCCAATTAATAGAATTGCCAAAATTACAATCACTACAATATAGGCAGTATCGTCACAATCACAATCACCATCATCACTACCACCACCTACAAGATAAATTAACAGAAAACAAATAAACAAATAAATAAATCGTACTAGTGCTCGATGCGCTCGATACTACAACTAAACCGACTGTTGTTGTACTTGTATCAGTTCTTGTAGCTTGTAATTCAACAACAATATCGTTTTTCAATTGTGAACTACTTAGATCTTTAATTACACTTAATGTCCATTGATTATCAACATTAGATATAGCAAAATTATCTTTATAATCTACAACAAATATAATTAAAACCAAATTATAGACGGAAATTTCAAAATCACCCCCAATCACTGCAATAGTAACTCCACTAGTCGGCGTAACAGATATTGTATCGCTCATTTCAATTGTATCATTTACCGTATATGTGGCACTATAATAATACGACGAAAATGTCACCTCCAATAGATCATCCGGTATATTAATCAAAATGGTTGCCGATGTTGTATCAACATCATTACTAACAGTTAACGTCAACACTATCGTGTGGTTTGTCAAATTTGTTAATGCCGATTTTAGAGTGAGTGTCACAATTTTCGTTGTTGTGTCAAAACTGTAGTCTAATCCATCTAATTCCGGTGTTAGTTCGAATGTTAAAGTAGCATTTGATTCGGTAACGACTTTAATATCACCGCCTGTTGCTATTAATTGATCATCGACTGTATATTCGAAATTATAATTGCTATTGTTGAATTGTGGCGGATCCGGTATACTTGCCTCTTCATCCACTTCTATCGTCAGTGTTGTTTTATTTGATAAACTCGGCTCTCCATTATCCTACAATTACCGTATTTAATCACGAATTTAATCGAATATTACAATATTACAGTTGCTGTCAATGTAAATTGTGTTGTTTGATTATATTTGATTGCTTGTGTTACCGTAATTTTCGCTTCATATTGCTTATCACCTAAAGATTCAGTTACAATTTCAAAATTACCAGCCGGATTTATAGTGAAAGTGATGTCGGTATTGGAAAAATCTAAATCCTCGGCAATAATTGCATCACCAAAATTCGTTATCAAATATTTTGGTAATATTGGCATTGGTATTTTGTAAGTGTAACTATCTTGTAGGAAAGTTGGTGCGTGATTATTTGTATCACGAACCGGTTGGTTGAATGTCTACAAAATTTTAATATTAATTATAATTATAAGATAATTAATCAACTTACTAGACTAGTGTATTGATCAGTTTCACATTCTAGATAAATATTAAACGACATACTGATAACGTTTTTCGTATCAGTATGATCTTTATCGAAATTCTCGAATTCATCGTTCGTTTTGAACACCAATTGCTGACCAACAATGGTGATATCAACGTACTCTTCCTCGTATGAAATATTCTTCAAATTTGACGTAAACGTCCAGTTTGCTATAACTGTATTGATGGCTGTATCGTTGATTTCCTCGTTTTTATAATACGATAGATCCCAATTGATACTGACATCGTCAACTTCACAACTACTAGCTGAAATCTTCCACTCAAACCAATCAATAATCAAACAATTATAAGAATACTTACGATTTGACGCGTAAATCGTTGATATAAACAAGTTTATAAAGACGATTCCGATGTAAATTTTGTACATTTCGCATTCTTATCCGAAACACACTATAACCGAACAATACAAATCGATTATTGAATTTTAACAAAACCACTTCAAACACCGATAAGATAAATTTAGATAATCCGATTTTTAATAATTCAAATTAATTCATTAACAATATAATGATCGTGATGATGATTAATGATTGTGGTGAATTAGAGGGATTTTTGATTTGTTAAAAAAATTGGGAAATTCTAGAAAAACTCGATTCAATTTCCTTTGTTTTAAACCAATTATTCTATTGACAATTGATAAGCGACTATTATTATCAATTATGTGTCATGTATAAAATATTGCTATATTTTTGTCCTGATGTAAAGTATCACGATTCACTCTCTGTATCCGGCGATGGTGGTCGGCTTAACGGTTTAAAACTACCACACAATACCCACGAATGTCCACGATTTTGTTTACCATCATTCTGTTGTAGTTGTACGGTTGATAACAATGCCGTTTTTATATTGTCATGAATTTCCGGATTATATTTATCGAAATGGAAATAATGTTTATCATCATTCGGTGGATCATCATAGATATGTTCTTGGTTAAATTTCACAATCTCCCGTATACGATCATTGAAGGCATCTTGGTTATTTCGAAATCTACAAATTTATTGTATTAGCAACAATTACCATAATTAATAAAGCTTACAAATTGGCAGCTTCTTGATTGATTGCATGCTTTAAACTGTAATTGATATTGTAGAAAATCCAATGAATGTATTTTAAAATCTGCCACAGATGTTGTTCGGATTTATTCCACGTGGGGAAAGCTCCCAATAAATTTAGTTCATTTTCATTGATAACAGGATGATAGATTTGTGATGTAAAAACAACTTTCTAGAAAATTGTAAATTAACCGAAATATTGAATTAATGATAGATACGTACAGGGTGTTCACAATCGGGAAAATTCTCATCTAAAACTAAATTAAAACGAAATATTCCATCCTCATAGGGACCGCTACGTACAAAAATCACACCAAACCATACTTGAAACCGACAAAAAAAAACGGTAAAAATAAGACACGAACAATTTTTAGTAAAACGAACCTAATGGATTTTCTCTGGACGGAATCACGTACACTCCCGGTATATTCTCACTCTGTATCATTTTACTAAGGAATTGATTTTAATTTAAATTAAAAAAGCAATAAACTTGAATAGGCCTTACTATTCGGCTAGAATCACGTATTCTTGATGGAAACGCTTATACATTTTATTCAAATCCTCATTCTGTCGTCCGAATAGATTCTCTTTTGGATTTGTCGTTTGGACGACTCGTCTTAACGAACCCTGTCTTGTGAAATTCTCGTTCGAATTTGTCTGAAATTTACGAAACTTTTACTACAACATAACCTAGAATTTTACAAAAACCTACCTTGGAAGCCCGAATTGCACTATACATTTTATCTTTCGTTAAACTGTATTTTATATCGATTATCCCCTTATCAGTAACATTGTAATTAAATAAATAAAAAAAACAGATAACAATTACAACTTATAATTAACCACAAAACATAACCTTGATTGCATTTGTCAAATAACTCATCACTAGCGACATCCGTCAATGTTTTCTTGAACTAACACCAGACGAATACTAGCGCCATCTATTTATATATTTAGAAATTATAGTTGAAATTTTTTCGAAAATGAGCGCCAATTTTTATCAACAAGAAAATTTAATTTTTCGGTTGGTTATTTGTTTACAATCATGATTTTCTACTCTAATGAGATTGAGATAAATTTAACAATTTGTAGAAATACCGAAAAACAAGTCCAAGGAGCAGAAATTTGCGCAGTATTTGAGATTAAATAGACAAAATTCTGGGATGTTTATGGAAATAAAGATTAAATAAATACATAAATCTCGAATTGTGCGTAGAATCTTTCATCGAATTTTTTCAATATCACTTCTGATTAGATAATAGTTTGAATAAATATTCCAAACGAAGTACTCTAACCGTCAAATGTTGATTTCTTAACAGTATAATCGCTCTTTCGTATATAATCAGGTAAATTGAGTTTTTTGAAGTTTTATTTACCTTCAATATTCAAACCAACACTTTAATTTGCATAAAATTCTCAAATTATTGTCATTTTATTGTTTGAATGTTTAAATTGCCCGCCTGTTTTGGCACCTTAGCCACCGATTTGATGTTTGTTTTATAGCTGTGTAAATCGCTCTTTTAACATCTTATCACCGCTATCATTTGCATGTCAATTGGTAAGTTCAATCATTTAAAGCCTTATTTGTTATCAATTTCAAACAATTGACATTCTATGTCCACACAATTATCATTCATTAGTCTCAGCGTCTATAAATACCGACCGTTTTTTTTAATTGCCAAATTGAGGTTATGTAATTGTTTAGTGCTATATTAATAGATTCTTTTTCGTGGTGGTTAGGTGATTCTAAATTTATTTGAAACACTGCCTTGAGTCAAGGTAATTGTGTGGCGCCTATTTAATAATTTCTTCAATTTACGATTATTTTTTCGCGTGTGTTGTAGATTTGGAGGAAGTCTTGGAGATGCAATTGACACCGCTCAGGCAACTTGCATGGAGAATCACAGTTGATCATGTGAGTATCATTGAAGAAGAGACCTTAAACATGACCTGATAACGATGAGTACCTTTTCAAAAGTGATAACCTTGAGATCGCTTAGAGTCTATAAATACGATAACTACGAACATATTTTGGCTAATTTTCAATTACTTTCGAATTGAGATTTAATTCGTTTTGTTTTTGTTTTCGTTTAGTTCCATTCTGTACCAGTAGCACCACCACCATCATCTGGACCAATACTACGAAAGAACGATTCATTATTTACTGGTTTAGCGGTAATTATGGCTGTTTTAGGCGTTGGTATGTCAAGTTATGGTGTGACCAAATTACGTGAAATCCAACGCAATAAATGCCAAAATTAAAGATGCTTTGATATCGTTTATTCTTCCATCATCTTCGTTTTTTTTTCATTCTAATTAATTTGCAATTTTTTTCTTGATTTCTATGATCTAGAATAGATGCTGTAGTAGTTGTAATAACAGCAATGGTTAGATACAAAAGAATTGTAATCTACACATATAAACGATATTATTATAAATTCATTTTTGTTATAAATCTGCTGTTGCAACATTAATGCTGTTGTTTGTAGATTTATACAATTAAAATTACTTTAAATTAGATCTTTTGTATTTTTAATCGTCGCGTATCCAAAGAACCGAAATTTCGAAATTCGCGCGTCCGTATCTAGTATTTTTTTTTAAGTTATAGATTTAGTAACTTTGCGATAGTTGGTGTTTGTAAAATTACAAACAGGACGTGATCTGTCAATTTCCAACAAAACGTAATCGAATTTTCGAGGTTAATTCCAATTTTGAAAATATTCGAACAATCACAAAAATGAGTTTATATTCGAATTTCTTCTATTTCTCATTGTGTCACATCTGTAAACAACCAAGTGTTGATTTGAAACGTTGCAGTTCATGCAAATCGGTGTATTATTGTTCGACAAACCATCAGAAACAAGATTGGCGGAATCATCAACGTTTGTGTAAAGTTTTAACGAATTACCGTCGTTTTTCAATATTACCAACGAATTCAACAACAGAACAATTCAATAAATACAAATATTCGTTGAATGGATATTGTCGGAATCAATTGAAACAATTGTACAATTATGAGAACGATATCACATTGTTTACGAGAAATTGTTCGGTGTGTTTCAACGAGAATTGTGATATATTGTGTGATTATTGTAAGAGTGTCATCTATTGTACGAAACAACACCAACGACAACACCGTGAATTCCATTTGAAATATTGCGAACAATTGAAATTGTGCATGGCGATCTATAAAGCAGTGTTCAGTGAGAAATTACAAATGTTCGATTTCTTATTGAATATTAACAATGAGTGTAAAACATTACCGCCAGATATCCATAAAATTATGGAGATATTCCTTGGCTTGAAAGCCGGCAACAAATATTCTGTACAACATTTAAATTATATCATGATGGCTGATCATTTCTCGCCAGGTGTAGCTCTATTGTACGCGTTAGAAAACGCCGGTTTTATCGAAAATCGATGTGGCAATAAAGAGAAATTAATTCTACATATTGTCGGTGCTGACAGTGCAGAAGGTTCGATTCTATGGCAGATGATTATCGAATTCTTCATACATTGGATCAAGAATTTGAAATCAATCAAAATCCTATTGATCGGACCAAACGCCCAATTATCATCGAATCCACATGATAAACATTCTTATTTATGTGACGATTGCCGGTCGCGTTCTATCACAAAACAAATCCAACGTATTGACGGTTTCTATCACAATGTCATCGAGAATCTACCAAAACCCGATTTAATTGCAGCATTTAATCCGGGTTTAAGTAATTTAAAAAATGAAAATCACACCGATTGTAACTGTTTCGAATGTGACTCCTGGTCGACAACAATACCATTTCTAATACAATACGACAATGTTCCATTATTGTTAACAGCGTATACTGAAAATGAATTGAAATCGGATTTGTTACGGTTCAATAATCACAAAATCCGGCATATTATCGATCTAATCAAGAATCCATATGGCAATTTACGTCCGATCCGGAATTGGGAAGAAGGCGATTGTCAGGTGTTCTACCAAAACAATTATCTAACTGTTATAACAAAGAGAATTTAATCATTTTTTTGTTTCAAATTCTATTAATCAGTTTCATAAATATTTTGATATCGTAATTTCGTTCTCAATAAATCATCATCATCGATCCTTATCGTTTGTGGCGGTATTAAGGCACCGGCCACATTCCGTCCTTCCGAATTGAGGAAATTGAACGTCGAACATGCCGTTTCTGTTGGTAGAATTTCAAAATTCAAACCGAACCGCCTCATCAACGGAACAATATTCCGTTGGAATTCCCTATCGTCCGTCCTATCGCCAATACCTAAAACTATAATATCCAATTTCGGTTCGATTATCGTGAATAGACTCAGCGATTCTTCATTGATCTCGGATTTATCGCCAACATTCCATGATAACACCGACCTGAATAAGTCGACGATTTATTAAAATTATTTTGATTTATTGATTTTACCTTGGAAATATCACCATTGAACCCAATACAGTGATGTTATTATTTAAACGGAAACCAACTTGACTGAATCCATTGATCATTAAGCCCAATTCGGTTTCGTTATTTAGAATATTTGCGGTAATCTTGCCTTCACCTTCATAGGTTCGTGGCGGTCTAAACAAGAATTTATTTCGGCTCAAATAACGTCTACAACACAATTTACATTAATTCTCATATAAATAATTGTATAAAAATTGAAATCACACCGATTCAATTGATTTATTGGTAATTTAAACAATTTCAAAATATTTGAGGTTAACATCTTAGTTACGAAAATATATCAATATTTAATTCCGTTCATCTGTTCAGTACATTTGAACTACTTTTAATGACTGGTTGATTGTCATTATCACAAAATTATATATTGTGTTGTTCGCTACAAACAATAAGAACGCGTGTTAAACTTTATAGAATTTCCAAGAAAATCATGTAATTTAAATATATGAATGGTGATTTTATATTTGGGGATTTTCGTTTCATTAACTTGCCAGTTTTGTGGCGTACATTTGAACTACTTCAAAATAGTTGTCATTTGTTTTGTTTTCCTTTTGTTTATTACTACTGTTGCTGAAGAAATTTGAGAAAATGTCGCAGGAATTTTGCAGAATTTGTGAGAAAATCGTTGAAACAACCGATTACGATTTGATAACTGCAACAACTTTACATTCACAAACCGGTTTATTGAATTTATTGCAGAGTTTTATTGTAAACGAACCAATTGCAATAAGTACAACAACAACAAATCCGATATGTCGTGGTTGTTATTTTCTATTAAATCAATTAGATAGTCTACAACAACGTGTTAAAACTATACAGGATGAATTGAGATCGTGTCTGGAAAATCGTAGAAATCGACAAGAATCTGTAGAAACGACAACAACAACATTGGAAGAATTAGAAACATCACAACAACAACAACAACAACAAGAACAACATTCAAATAATAGTGATAAAGATAAAGGGCCGTATATTTGTGAGATATGCGGCCAGAGTTATAAACACAAACAAGCCTTACAGATCCATATCGGTATACATAACGGTATCAGTCAATTTCAGTGTTGTTATTGCAAGAAAACCTTCACCCAGAAAGCTGGTCTTTTGCGTCATCTACCATTACATACCGGCGATCGGCCCTATCAATGCGACACTTGTGGCAAACGTTTCATCCACCACACGTCGTTCAGCATCCACCAAACGACCCATTCGGGCCGCAAGACCCATAAATGCACAATCTGCGGCCTATTGTTGATGTCAACATCGCATCTAAAACGGCACACACGTGTACATACCGGCGAGAAACGGTACACGTGCGAACATTGCGGCCGTCGATTTGCCGAACGTTACAATCTTGTCGTACATGAGAAGATACATTTGAATCTGGCTAGTAGCGCGAAAAAATTCAAGTAATTCTAAACTAAATTCAATTGGATTTGATTTTATTTTTATCATTTTACAGGTGTCAGATTTGTAATAAATTCTACAGTCGCCAAGCTAAACTACAACAACATCTGTTATACGTCCACCATCAGAATTGATTTGAGAATAATCGAGTTAATGCCTTATCATCTAAACGGAATAATTGCCATTGTTCTGTTTGTGTTAAATTGATAGCACCAGCGATACGGCGATAAAATTCAATAGCCGGATTCCATGATAACACATGAAAATCCATACGTTTACTTGGCAATTGATAAGCGATCTTGGCTACCGTTAGAAATAATCGTCTACCAATACCATGTTGGCGATAATTCGGTTGGACGTACAAGTCTTCTAAGAATAACGACCGACCTAACCATGTGGAATACGATTGATAATAAATAGCGTAACCGACGATTTCACTCTCCAATTCAGCTACTAAACATGTAAATGCTGGCTGATCAGTGAAACCGTCTTCGATTAAAACCGTCTCGTTGATTTGAACTTGATCGCTTAATTTCTCAAATTCGGCCAGTTCCTGTTTTGGTTTTGATTTTGCAACAATTCTGTAATTATAAGTGTTCGGATATTACCTTGATTAGTTTCATTACATGGAGCATATCGGCCTTTGTTGCTTCCCTGATCGTTGTATTCACTCCTGTATTTGCCATAATTTTTCTAATTTCCTAACCGACCAATTTATTTTAAATTGGGCAATTGATCTTTAGGATCGTTCAAATTAATAGAATTTGTCGATCAAAGTTTAATTGTTCTATTATTATAAATGAAACTTTAGACTTTATATTTGTTATCAAATTTGTTTTTTAAATTTTATCAAAATTGGTAGAAACCCAAACAAAATTTACAATAATCGTACTAATCTTCTATTATTATGATTATGTTGTAATAACGACGTTTTAACGACCTATACTTGATCCAAATCAAACAAAAAGTCGTATATACGGGGTGTTTCACGGTATTTCGCCTCGCAGTTGCCTTGTAAACGTAGGTCGGCTTCTTATTTCAACTGTGTAATCTGCATTACCGACAAGCTGTTAAAACAAAAGGTCGGTTGGAACAAGAAGCTGACCTACGTTTGCAAAAATCAGGCTACTGCGAGGAGAAATATCGTGAAATTTAGAGAACGTAGAGCCGAACTTGTTTCGTACGTTATTATTTAATATACTTTTAATAGAAGTTGTAATCGTCAATAGAAAAGTGAGTCTTTAATGAAAAAGAAGCAGTTGAATTAAACTACGACTCTAATTAGGGAAACTAATCAAAATTAATAGATTAATTTATAACATGTACGATTTTTCATTTAGCCTCAAATTTTCCTAAATTTCAAGCGTATCTAGTGAGTAAACAGCGTTTAGTGAGTTTTTGTGATAATTTTGGCAACAATACGCCAGTTGTGCCAAAGTTCGGACGTAAAATTTACTAATTATTTTAGACTTGTCCGTGGGTGTAATAGTGACGATAATAATGTTACGTTCAGCCTTTTTGGTTGAGAATTTCGTTGTAAAAAACGGACCAAAGGTATGATTTCTTTCTAATGTTTGTAATCAAATTGATAATTCATGAATTAATTAGAATATTGTGGAATATTGTTGACCTTGATTATGTCACTTTCTCTTCGATTATGTAAAACTGTTAAATTACGAAGACAATTTCCAGCTTCTAGGTGCACAATCGAATTGGGTACAACCACAAAAACAACAAGTGCGCAATTTAAATGTACACGAAAATATAAGTTTCACGATATTGAAGGATGCTGGCATCTCTGTACCACGATTTGGTGTCGCCAAGACCGCCGACGAAGCCAGGAAGATTGCCCAAGAATTGAATACGAAAGATTTAGTGTTGAAGGCGCAGGTTCTAACCGGTGGTCGGGGTGTTGGTCATTTCAAAAACGGCCTAAAGGGCGGCGTTCGTATGGTTTACTCGTACGTATTCGTTAAAAGAATTCGATAACATCTAAATTGTTGATTTTTAGACCGGAAGAAGCGGCCGAAATTGCCGGCAAAATGCTGGGACAAATTCTAGTAACGAAACAAACCGGCGAGAAAGGTTTGATTTGTAACGCCGTAATGGTCGCCGAACGGAAATTCCCAAGGAAGGAATTCTATTTTGCCATCATGATGGAGCGTGCTTTTGCTGTACGATTACAATTTTTTATCAATTGAACATTAACCGAATTTCTTTTAAAGGGTCCGGTTATAATCGCCTCATCTCAAGGCGGTGTCAGTATCGAAGACGTCGCCAAAGAGAATCCGGACGCTATTCTGTACGAACCCATCGATATTGTTAAAGGTTTAAGTCAACAACAAGCCGAGAAAGTCGCCGAAAAAGTCGGTTTATCCAACAAAAAGAAGGAGACTGGGGAGATGTTGTTGAAGATGTACGATTTGTTTATCAAAAAGGACGCGTTATTGATTGAAATCAATCCGTATGCTGAAGGAGAGAATGAAAAATGTTTAAATTTCGATCAATTTCAATTCGTTTGTTAATCGATAATTTTTGTAGATTTTTCATTGGACGCCAAATTGCGATTTGACGACAATGCAGCTTTCCGCCAGAAAGACTTGTTCGCATTGCGCGATTGGTCACAGGAGGACGAAAAAGAAGTCCGCGCCGCCAAATTCGATCTCAACTACATCGCATTAGATGGCAATATCGGTTGTTTGGTCAACGGCGCCGGTCTAGCTATGGCCACAATGGACATAATCCAACTACATGGCGGTTCTCCGGCCAATTTCTTGGATGTCGGCGGCGGTGCTACCGCTCAAGCGGTAAAAGAAGCCTTCAAAATCATCACCGCCGATCCGAAAGTCCACGCAATTTTGGTGAATATCTTCGGTGGTATAATGCGTTGTGATGTTATCGCCGAAGGTATAATTGCCGCTGCAAAAGAATTGAATCTACGTTTGCCGATTGTGTGCCGTTTACAAGGCACCAATGTTGATGATGCTAAAGTATTAATAGCCAGTTCCGGCCTGAAAATCCTACCGGTTGACAATTTAGACGAAGCGGCACGTTTAATTGTTAAACTATCGAGTATTGTCAGTTTGGCTAGAGATGTTAAATTGGATGTCAATTTCGAAATTCCATTATAAATTAATTAATTTAAAAGGAAAAGGATTTGTTAATCCACTTGTAATTGTTAATAATTGTGCACTAATATTTATTTATTGTCTATAGGTTGAAAATAAATTATTCAATATGGATGATTCTATTTGAATTGTCCCGGAGCCGTAGCGGCCGGTCCAAATAAACTGTTACTACCCTGTTTGGAAGCGGCTCTAGACGGGGCGAAGCCCAACAATTTCTGTATATTCTGTCGTATCGACATCGTACACAAAATATACAAAAATATAAACGAACAATCGTAATAATCGTTACCGGGTAGATTACGATGACTTAAACCTTGAATCCATGTCAAGGGTAAGAAGGGTAGACGTGCCACCACCCGACCATCAAATCTACAATTTAACAATCAATACGTTAATACGAACTGAAAAATAATACAAACATGCTATTGAACATGCTCAATAATGCCGTAAAGGCGAAACCAATAGCGAACATTGATTTCATTTTAACTAGAGATAAATCACGATTATTGTTCTTCAAACGTTCTTCTTCACGTTCGATCTTCTTCTTGTGTTGTTTATCAAGCGAATCCCCATGGGCTTCTTTGCGTTTCTCCACTACAAACAACTATTATAACGATTGATAAGCCAATTATTGATACGTACGTCGTTTACTTTGCTTCTCAACTTCGGTTTTTAATTTTTGATATTTCTCCGTCCTGTACACCATCAACCAAGTTAAACCCTCGCCTAATAGGGCGGTACAAATCGATATAAAAACTATCAACAGAGTATCCGACCACATTTTTGACAAGGGGGCTATATAACCTAAAACATTAACAGTGACAAAACGAAATTCCCTAGATTATCTCCAAATAAAAATGTTTCGACGTTTATTTATCATTTTGATCATTGTGATTAATTTAAATTGGATCTTTTGTGGTGTAATGCCCCAACAACACAGTCACGAAATCACCAAAGAACGTTTAGAAGACGGTGCTTACAGTCCGCGCGATCACAATCACTTTGGTGATACAAGCGGCGAACATCACAACGAATTCGATCACGAAGCAATCTTGGGCAGTCATAAGGAAGCAGAAGAATTCGATCATCTACCACCGGACGAGGCCAAACGACGGCTGCGATTGCTGTTGAAGAAGATGGATCTGGATGGAGACGAGCGTATCGATCGGAAAGAATTAAAAGTGTGGATATTGAGATCATTCAAGTAGTATCATTTACGATGATCGCTTAAATTCGTTAATTTGGCCAAATTTTAGGATGTTATCGGAGGAAGAAGCGAAAGAGAGATTCGAAGACGCCGATGAAGACGATAACGGTTTGATCACTTGGAGTGAATACCTCTCCGATACGTACGGTTTAGACGAGAAAGACACTCTACCAATCGGTGATGATAATGATCACGTTAGTTGCGCAATTATCGTGATTATAGCGCTAATAAAAATCGTTTCTAGTTGATTGAAGACGATAGAATGATGTGGAAAGCTGCCGATGTTAACAACGATGGTGTACTCGATCGTATCGAATGGATACCGTTTACACACCCCGAAGAACACCCGAGTATGTTGCCGATTATATTACAACAAACCCTACGCGATAAAGATCGAGATGGTGACGATGCGTTGAATTTCCAAGAATACATCGGTGATCGCGGCCAGAATCACGATACAGATTGGGTGAAGATCGAGAAAGATAAATTCGATCACGATCTAGATAAAGATCATGATGGTTTATTGAAAGGCAATGAGATTTTATCGTGGGTTGTACCTAGTAATGAGTAAGTTGATTGATTTTATCGAAAATTTCGTTTGATTTACCGAAATTTACAGGGAGATTGCCGAGGAGGAGGTAGCCCATCTATTTGCAGCTAGTGATGATGATCACGATGATCTAATCAGTTTCAATGAAGCAATCGATCATCATGATACGTTTGTTGGTAGTGAAGCTACCGATTATGGTGATCATCTACACAATATCCATTATTTCAACGATGAATTGTGATTGTACAAAACTTAATTTATTTGTTTTAATTGATGTAATTGAATTAAATTGAATTGGTGCCATATAATTATGGTTGTGGTGTCTTTCGGATGTAATTCTTACCAGATGGTAAGGCTACCACTGTTAATAACGGGAATAATGTCTTGACTTCATCGTCGGACACGGTGGGCTGGACCATCACATCTTGCCCGGGGGTCCAATCAACCGGTGTCGCTACCCGATGTTTATCCGTCAATTGTAACGAATCAATAACACGAAGAATCTCGCTATTCAACCAATAAAAAATATTAGTAAAATATCGAAATTAATTCAAATCAAATACTCAAAATTGCGCCCGGTTGTGGCCGGGTATAGAATCGACAGGCGCATCTTTTTCAACGGATCTACAACGAAGACAGCCCGCGCCGTTAACGGTAAACCGTCCGAATCCCGTTCGTCCGGATCCAACATGTTCAACGAACACGCCAATTCGCGCTTCTCATCAGCTATTATCGGATACGGAAACGGACCCTCATTCGAATCGCTAGCGTAAACTTTGATATCTTTCAGCCATTTCGTGTGATTCTCCACCGAATCACACGATAGGGCGATGATTTTAACGTTGCGTTTGGCGAATTCGGCATGCAATTGGACGGCACGCGCCAATTCAGTCGTGCAAACCGGTGTGAAATCGGCTGGATGTGAGAATAAAACACCCCATCTGCAAACAATTGTTGTTAATGTTTAGTTGGATTGAAAATTGGGTGATTTACGAATCGCCGAGCCAATCGTGGAATTGAATTTCGCCAATTGTCGTTTTTGCTGTGAAATTCGGAAAAATTTCGCCCAAATTCACCATTTCTTGCGAAAATTTTCAAAAAAGTAAGGTTATGTTCAGTCGTCACGCTAAAAATATTAACGCCATCTATTATCAAATGTGCAAATTGAATATTATCAACTAATTGCAAATTATATTGTGAATATTTTAATATTTCCCACCTGCAAACAATTATTGTTAATGTTTAATGAAAATTGAGTAATTTACGAATCGTGGAATTGAATTTCGCTAATTGTAGTTTTTTTTGTGAAATTCGGAAATATTTCGCCCAAATTCACCATTTACGAAAAAATTTCAAAAAAGTAAGGTTATGTTCCAAATATTAACGCCATCTATTATCAAATGTGCGAATTAAATATCAACTAATTGCAAATTATATTGTGATAATTTTAATCTTTCTACTCTTATTAGTTTAATTTGATTTAATTGTAAGCATTTCTCTTGTGATTATGAAATTTATTTATTAAATTTTTAATTAAATCTTTTCGAAAATATAGGTTAAGTTCGTTTGTTTTATTGACATTAACGCCAACTAGATTGTTTACAACTTTCACTTTCCAATTTATTCCGATTTATCGATAATTAACGCCAAAGGCGTTGTCCTTTTGGTTGAATAAACGGTATAGACTCTGAACTTTCCATTTAACCTTCAATCAATTCCTTTCTAGAAATATTTTAGTAGAAATTTTGTAATGTCGCTATCTACATCTAGCAGGTATTTTTCGAGAATTGATCCTGAAATATTCAATTCCGGGAAAAATTGTTAAAAATTTGTTTTGTTGCAGTTTTGACTTACTAACAAGATCAGAAATAATGTTGTTAACACGGATTCGATTGGTAAATGTTACAATTTAAATTCCATATGTTTTCATTGATCGTTTCTTTAAATTGTAGTTCGATCAGACAAGAATCCGTAATGTTGTCGGTCTATTCAATAATCATCGCTATCATGTTAGATTTTCTAACGTTGCAGCCAATGGAACACTACCAAAACTACCCGTACCGAAATTGGAACAAACTTTGGAGAAATATTTCGAATCCGTCCAACCGTTTCTACAAAACCAAGACGAAATCAAACGCACCTGCAATGCAATCGATGATTTCCGACAGAACGGACGACAATTACAAGAATTGCTGGAAGAACGCGCCCGAAATGACGACAATTGGCTGGCCGATTGGTGGTTGGAGACCGCCTATTTAGCGTACCGCGATCCGGTTGTCATCTATTCCAGTCCCGGACTGGTATTCCCCCATCAAGATTTCCAACAAGACCCCGATAAACAATTCGAATATGCAGCTAGATTGATTCTAGCCGCTTTAGATTATAAAAAATTGATCGATAGCGGTTGTATGCCGACAGAACGTTTCGGTAAAGATCCACTCGATATGAATCAATACAATAAAATATTTGGCACATGCCGGATCCCCGGTGTTAAAATTGATCATTTAGAATTTAACCCGCAATCTACACATATTGTTGTTGTTAAAAATAACAATGTAAGTCGTCTTGTATTTGTTTTAACACGCTAATTAGTTGTTGTAGTTTTTTAAAGTTAACACAACCGAATCGAGTGTTTGTCAATTAATCAATTGTTTAAAAGAGATTTCGAAACAATCGGAAGTAACCGGAGTGCCTGTTGGAATATTAACGGCAGACGATCGGAATTCTTGGGGCCGTTCCTATCAACACCTCACATTAAGTCTATCATCCCGTAATTATTTTAGATTTCAATTAATTCGTATAATTTCAGATCCAAATAATCTACGTTCAATTCGTGAGATTCAAACGGCTCTATTTCTGGTCTGTTTAGATCAATCACTAACTAAAACAGCAAATTCTCAACGTTCTGATGATAGCAAACAAACAATTCACGGTGGTGGTAGTTCAGCTAATTCGGCAAATCGTTGGTACGATAAAACAGTACAATTTATAATTAGCGATAATGGTACAGTCGGTTTAACTTATGAACATTCACCTAGTGAAGGCCAACCTATCGCTGTAATGACCGATTATTTGATCAATTCCATGTGAGTTTACCAATTTCGATTGGTTCTCCAATTAATTTCTGTAATTATTAGCGAAAAAAATACCAACAATGATGGTAGATCGTCCGAAATAATCCCAGAAAAATTGGAATTCCAGATCGATGATAAAATACAACAAGCGATTGATCATGCAAAACAAACTGTAGATAAGTAAGTGGACTTCAATTTGAAATTAATCAATTTTAAATTTATAATCGCTAGATTGGTGGAGAATTTCGATTTGAACGCTTTCCAATTCGAGCAATACGGTAAAGAGTTTGTTAAATCGCAAAAATTAAGTCCCGATAGTTTCATTCAGATTGCAATCCAATCGGCTTTCTATCGTTTGCATTGCGTACCCGGTGCCCATTACGAATCGGCATCAACAAGGAAATTCATCCACGGACGTACCGAAACTATACGTTCGTGTTCAAATGAATCGATTAATTTTGCCAAAATCCTAATCAACAACAATAAAACGAATTGTGAAAAATTGATAGCTTTAAAGGCTGCAATTACCGCACATAAAAACTACACAATTGATGTAAGTTTTGTTATAATTAATATTTGTTAATTTTTTGGAGGATTTTAGGCTTTGAACGGTTATGGTGTTGATCGTCATCTATTAGGCTTAAAATTGATCGCTATAGAGAACTGTTTACCATTACCGGATTTATATAAAGATGCCTCATATGCGAGAAGTACCCATATGAGACTATCAACGAGTCAAGTGGCAACAAAATGTGATGCTTGGATGTGTTATGGGCCATTAACCCATGATGGTTATGGTTGTTGTTATAATCCACGTTCGGATGATGTAAATTTCGCCGTATCAGCATGGTTGGATAATCCAGAAACGGATACGAAACAATTCCGGCAAGCATTAGAAGATAGTTTATGTGAAATGCGGCAAATTCTTGCCACTAATCAAAAATCAAAATTGTAACCAATACAGGATTTATAAAGTAGATGAATAAATCGATAAAATCTTGTTTAAAATTGGATAAATTGGTAGAATTTTAAACACGTCTTGTGTCGGATAGGACACGAACAATACAACCAACACCACCAACATTATAAACTTTCTCATGCCATACTAATAAATGTCCACTACTGCCTTCTGATGGATTCTCAAAGCCACGATAAATATATTTCATTAAAACATCAATTAAATCCGGTGATAGAGAATTTACAGCTTCCTCAATTTGAGAGATTTTTATCGATAACAATACACGCAACGTTAAACTCAACGCATTCTCCTAGAAATAATAAAATTACTCAAACAATCTTGAGGAATTATCGAGAAATTAACCTTAATTTGTAGGTTCTTACTGCCCATTGGGGCGTTACTTAATACTGTTGTTAATGCAGCTATATGCTTGCCTGTATGTTTAAATTAAGGAAAAACTTGAAAATTATCGGTAAAAAGACAAGAAAAGGATATTTTTGTAATAAACTATTGACTTCTGATTCATCCGGTCCGGTTGGCCCACCCTGATCACCATCATCTTCTTTAAAATTGTCCTCGCAATATTGATCGACGTCGATTTTGCGGAATGCAGAACTTGATGTATTCTTTGCCATTTAAACAACTATTTTTGTACGTTTCTTTTTTGGTTGATTTAAATCTAAAAATACTAGCGATTCGATTGAATACAACGCCCAATTTGAGGTTAGAATCGTAAGTCAAACACTAGTACCAACCTAAACATTTTAGTGTAATTCGCTTATTCGAAGTTGGTGGTAGTTTCTGTTATTATTTTAAATTATTAAAAATAATTAAAACTTATAATCTTTGTCTTAATTTGTTTTCAATATTTTATTGATACAGATATTGATTATTATTTTTTTATAGAAATTATTTTGTCGATTCTATCCAATGATGACGTCACAAGTTTAGTGTCAAAAATCTAGGGGATTTTGTTTCGCTAACCTCTTTTTCTTTTACGAAACTATCCAAAATGGTGAGTATTTTCCGGATTTAATTTTCTAAATTTTCTCACCCATCCTCGATTAAATTTTAAGCGAAATTGTAGAAATCCCCTATTTAGAATATCCGTAATTATAATAATTACGAATTTTTATCAATTTCTCTTAAGATTACCAAAAATTCAAAGTGAGGTTATGTTGTTGACAACATTTGTGTTTTCGAAAATTTCAGGGTAAAGTAAAGTGTTCCGAACTACGCCAGAAAGACAAAAAAGAGCTCACCAAGCAGCTTGAAGAGCTCAAAACCGAGCTGACAAGTTTACGTGTAGCTAAAGTGACCGGCGGAGCTCCATCGAAATTATCGAAAATGTAAGTTGTCATTTCTTAGAAGATTTGTAAAATTTCAACGATTTTTGTAGTCGTGTAGTACGAAAAGCTATCGCCCGTGTCTATATTGTTATGCACCAGAAGCAGAAGGAGAATTTGAGGAAATTGTACAAGAATAAGAAGTACAAACCATTGGATTTGCGGCCGAAGAAAACTCGTGCTCTACGTCGTGCGTTGACAAAACACGAACAGAAAATTAAAACACCGAAAGAATTGCGCAAAAGGTCGATTTATCCACCGAGGAAGTTCGCTTTGAAAGCTTAATATGGTAAAAATGATAAATAAATCTTTTTTTCGATAAATTAAATTTAATTCAGGTACCAGTACAATATTCATTGACATCCTCTCCAATAGGTTTGAGAATGAACATATAAACAGTATAGAGACCTTTGGGGAAATTTCTCTGTTTTACTTGACGATAACAATTTAGATCAGCTTTTATGAATAGTTTACGGAATAACGATAATGGTCTTGTTACAGATGAATCCTGTTCGTCTTTTTCAATCTCATTACTTGACGAGACGTTTTCTTTGATTATTATCACACCATTTTCTTTCAAACCTAATCTAGAAAAATTTTAAAATGAAAATCGAGAATTCTATCAATAATTGAAATATTTACTTGCAATTCTTTAGGAAATCAACAAGATCTTTATCGGTTAAGTGCCCCAATACCCACTGTGCCCAAATTACATCGTATTTCTTCAATTCCGGTTTGAATTCTTGTAAACCAATCGAATAGAAATTACCGATTTTTGTATCGCACAATTGTCCACCTAAATACTGTTTGGCTTGTTCTAAAAATTTCGGATTTTGTTCAACTAAATCAACATTGTCGAAATGATCGATTAATAAATGTTTCGTTATACGTCCAATACCGGCACCACAATCTAAAGCGAATTGTCGACCCGGTGGTGATTTCGTTTGGAATAATTGCTTCAATAATAGTCGTGAATCTTTTATATCGATCTGTGATAAGAAGCCCAAACCACCCAACATACCGTCGATTGTTGGGGGAATTTCCGACCAATATTCAATCGCTTTTGTGTAGAATTTTTCGTAGTTTTCATTCGTGCTTTCCAAATTAAAATCCATAATGTTTGATAATTTTTTATTAAACGATCACAACAAATTTGACAGTTTTGAGGTTAGAAATTTGACACTAACTACTGGTTACGCTACATTGCCACATTTCCACTAATTCCAATTAATTAGATTTATTTAAATGAACATTAAGCGGATAATATCGTAAACTTCTAATAGAACGTTTTATTTCAGGTAGTTTACTATGGGGGTATTGTTTTTTTTTTAATTTAAGGTATTTGTTGTCGAGATAATTGTGGCAACAGTGTGTTACTATGGTTAGTATAGTAACATGTAAAATTTGAAGTCATGCTAGAGTAAATGTAGCTCTCCCCTTTATTTTACTTAAAAAATAATAAAATTAAACCTTCAAACATTTGAAATTCTCAATTTTGGTTGATTAGATAATAAGTTTCTGTTAATTTCAATAAAAAGTAGTAAATATTGAAATAATAATGGTATTTGTCTAAAATGGGCTACAATTAGTTGTTCGCTTTAGGGGGTGTTTGAATCTAAGGTGTTTAATGTCAAATTATTGAAATAAAGCGGTCGTATTTATAATTTTCTCAATTATTCTAGTATTTTAACGAATAAAAATCGGTAATTAAATAAAGAATGGAATAAAGACAAATAAATTAATAACAAGAATGATAAGAAGGAGGCAGAAATATCACCAAATTTCAAATACGATGCGCCCCTTTCGTGTACTACCATCGAAAAAATTCGTATTTATCTCGATATTTTGTTTGTTCACTATCATTATAATTATAACAATGAAACGGAATCAACCTATCGATATTGATCGGACATTAATTTTGTAAGTATTGAAATTAGTATGAATTTCGCTAATATTAATTTTTTTTAGGGAGAAAAGTAATGAAATGATAAAGAATCAAGTGAATTATGCCTGTAAACAACCGAATCTCCCCGTATATTCACCCGATTTAATGAAATTCTTACACGAAGTCCCACCAATTAACTGTTCTCAAGCCGGTATAGATTGGGTGAAATGTGAAGTAATTCTTGTTTTTTTTTATTTATTTATTTAGACGATTGATTTGATTGATTTTTAAGGGATCTGAATGCAGAATTGATGAACGTATTAAATCGATTTACGGTACAATAAAGTGTAGTTTCACCGATATTATCCGTATCAATGATTATGATATACGTGATGGTGAAACTACATATAGTGATACATTGTATAAGTTAGAAAAAAGTGATATTGTACGTGTATCTTGTAGTAGTGATAGTAACACAAAATGGTCATCAACATTAACTGGAATACGTTACGATCGTGAATTATACGAACAAACGAATTGGTCCAATTTACCGCCAAACGGTTTAAAATTGAATGTATTAATGTTCGGTTTTGATTCGTTATCACATAATAATTTCATACGTAAACTACCGAAATCTTATCAATATATTTACGATAATCTAAACGGTTTGATACTAAATGGTTATAATATTGTCGGTGATGGTACACCGCAAGCCTTAATTCCGATATTAACCGGTAAAACCGAATTAGAACTACCCGATACACGTAAACGTAAATTAAATACAGATTACGTTAATGTATATCCATTTATATGGAAGGATTTCAAACAGGCCGGTTATGTTACCGGTTTTTTCGAGGATGTACCCGAATTAGGCACATTTACTTATCGTTTAAACGGTTTTAATGAACAACCAACCGATCATTATATGCGTCCTTATTATTTAGCATCATTGAAAGAACGCTCGAAATGGCCGAAATTATGTTCGGGTAATCGGCCACGACATAAAGTCATGTTGGATCAAATTAAGAATGTAATCGATTTGTTCGTTAATTGATTAATTTAATTTAATTAACAAGAATTGTAGTTTTTTATAGTTTATAAGGATAAACCGAAATTTCTATTCGGTTTTCACGGTGAATTATCGCATGATGATTACAATTTAATTGGTGCAGCCGATGAGGATTTATTGGAATTTTTGAAAGATTTAAATCAAAATCGATTATTAAATGATACTTTATTGATAATAATGGCCGATCATGGACATCGTTTTGCACAAATTCGAAATACCATACAAGGTAAACAAGAGGAACGTCTACCATTTTTTTCGTTTATATTCCCGTATAATTTTAAACAACATTATCGGAAAGCTTACGAGAATTTCGAAGAGAATACAAATAAATTAACAACACCTTTCGATATTTATAAAACGTTAAAATCTGTATTAGATTTGAATGATATTGGTGATGCTGATATTAGCCAACGATCTGTCTCTCTATTTACAAAGGTATTCGAGTTTTTTGTTGAAAAATTGTAGTGAATTTATCGAATTTGTAGATACCATCGAATAGAAGTTGTGCCAATGCCTATATAGAGCCGCATTGGTGTGCCTGTTTAGAATGGTCGAATTTACCATTGTCAACACCGATTGTAGATCGTTTAATTCAAACATTAATCGATCGTATTAACGATTATACCGGATTATATCGGAAATATTGCGATTTATTAAAATTACATCGTATATATTGGATCAAAAAATTAGTACCGAATCAGAATTTGATTAAATTTAATAAAAATGCCGATGTAGATGGTTTTATAGCCGATCTAACATCAACAATGGATTTGGATAAAGAAATCTATCAAATTAAAATCGAATTATTACCGGGTAATTCATTATTTGAAGCTAGTCTAACGTATTGGATCAAAGAGGATCGTTTCGATATACAAATGCGCGATATCAGTCGTATTAATGTCTATGGTAAACAGGCTAGTTGTATTGAAAAGGAATTGCCACATTTACGTAAGTATTGTTATTGTAAAGATAATTAATTTAATATGTTAACGACTCTCTTGATGTTCTTTTTTTTGGATTCTCTGTGATTATTTTTGTAAAAATCGCCGTTTTTTTTTAATGTTATCAGTATTTATGATAAAATCAATGAATTAACAATCAAGTAGATCTTTAATAACCTATTCTTATATCCTAATGATCAATATTTGGAGTATAATTAACAATATTGTCTCGTGTTTTAATGAAATTTTTCTGTCATGAAATTAATTTTCGAATAGAAGAAATTAATAATATTCGTTGATAACAATTCTAGATAAAGTAATATTGTTTGAATTTAAGTTAACGAGAAAAATTCAATTACTTTACTAGGTACTTTGATGATGATTGTTTAGATTGTTCGATTAAAAGATATAAATGATAAGTAATAATAACATGCAATCTTTGATTAATTCACAAATAAATAAATGTATTTGTGAATTAATATTCCTATATATGGTCACAAGAGACAGATAATCGTTCAATATTTTTTTGTCTTATTAAATATTCTATTTTCAATTATTCTATAAAGTATCACAATGATGAATTGTAGGTAAGTCTGATTATATTTTATGAAATTTAAAGGAGAAAAGTTTAAAAAAGGGTTCGATATTATTAGGGGTATCTATGTGTTTGTGTCCACCCATCTATCGCTTTATATAAGAAACCTTTTAAGAAAAAGGACACGCGACACTGATACAATCTATATACATATACAGGATGAGCCAAGAGGATGGCCTATCAGACGTTTAAGCATGGAAGTTTCGGAATTTATTTTTTCCACCTGAACTACATCTCGAAAATGTTATCGTTGTTCTATCAACCCCCGGTATATGGGGTAATACAACCAACTTTCTTATTTTAAACGTAATTGTATATTTTTTATTGCACATTTAGATTCTATGCTGAAATTGAAGAGGACTTTGATAACATGACTTATAGTGTAGAGTTAATGTTTTATTAAAACATTCATATTTCTGGAAATATTGTTACTAAACAATACAAATTTGATCACCAAATAGTTTAAACTGTGTACTTTACGCTAAATTTTATAGAAATGAATTATCTTTCAGCGTTTAGCTGAAATCAAATTTTCTTTCAATCAATTTTCAAAGCGCAATATCTCCCTTATTTTAAATGGAATGGTATGTATGGATAAAGAAGAAAATTCTGCATCGAATCATATTAGCATTCCCTATACTTATCCCTGATGATTTTTCAGTTATTCAACATTTTCGATTTCTAATAATTTACCCCCTGAAACGAAATACTAAAACATAGTAGGCTTGGTGAAACAATCGTCTGTCACAAATAACATCTAAATAATTATTAATTTTTAGATTTTTTAATGGAAAATAATCGAAAAATTGACAAATAATTAAATTGAAATCAATTGGATTTGCTTTTCATTGAAAAATTGGCTAAAATCGCTGAAAACCATGTAAAATAATCACTAAAATGTGACAGTTAATGTCAATTTGCAGAGCCTTCTGTGTTTCTTTAAAGCCGAATTATCAAGTCATAGGTCACTAGACATTAGACACTGAAATAAAAGGGAAACTGAAGAAAACTGAAAATTCTAAATAACTGAAAAACTATTAGATTGTTATAGGGTTGGATGCAGAATTTTTTACTCTATCCAACCGTGTAAAGAAAAATATATGATTCCATTTAAAATAAATACCGTCTGAAAATTACCTGAAACAAAAATTTATTTCAGCTGATCGCCGAGATTATTGAGTGCTGAAAAATTTGATGAAAAGTAAATACAGACTATCAAAATGCCAAATGTTAGTTATTCAATTGCAATTTCCAAATATTAATTTTCCAATTAAACACTACAAAATCAAAATTTTCAGGAAATTGGAAATTTCTGAAAAACTATCAACGCTACACTGTTAGTCACCTTCAATTTCAGCATAGAATCTAAATATGCAATAAAAAATATAGAATTACGTTTAAAATAAAGTAGGGTGCACTACCCCACATTAGAACTTCTTATGGTTCAAATAGGCCAACGTCTTGACTCACCCTGTATAGATATATATGTATACTTGTATATGCTTGATTCTATTCTACCCTCCTCGACTCTATCTATCTGTATTCAATTACATTACGTATCGACGAATAATAATAATTATAACAGTTCTAAAGCTTCTCCTGTTTTGTTCTATCGGTTGACGCTTAACAGGGTGCTAATTAGACTTTATATGATGAGATTCTTCAAATTTCCTTCTAGATTTTCGATTTGAAAAAGAATCAAAAAAAAACAACGAACGAACGAAAGAAAGAAAGAAAAAACAGTTGGTTCGTTATAAAAGAGAGGTCATCAAACCAACCGATCAACCCTTAAGGCATTGTCCTCGATTATATAATACAGGAAAAGATGGGCTGTTTCCGTTTGATTTTCATGTTAAATAATTCATTTATCAGATATTGTAAGTATCTGTATGGTAATTGATGATCTTTTATTAATAATAACAACAATAACGACGACGACACGACAAAAGATTAAGCCGTGTGTGCAGATGGTAGTGGTGTTAGTGATAAGATATTAAGATAACCGATAACTAACTAACTTAACTACCGTATATGGGTGTAGATATGCACATATCAATTAGTTGGTTCCGTCTTCTTTTTCGAATACTTGTCGATAGTAGACGAAAATGAAGAATAAGAAGAAGGGGAAATGGATAACGAATTCTTTTCTCAGCTTTCGGTAGTAGTGATAATAAAGGTGAAATGACTGTTGATGGAACAGGTGCAACTAACGGCGACTACTACAACACAACGAAATTACTTTCCGTAAATCATGCAAAGATTAATTCCTCTCTTTTTTTTGTTATGGCGGTAGAGGGTTATAATCACTATTATTTCCATTATAACTGTAGAAATTTTGAAAATTGTGATTGTTGCCGAATCTGTGATAACTCGAAATTCATTGTTATTCGTATATTTTCGAATGATAGTAATTTACGGTCATTTATATTGTCGAGATCTTGTCATTATTTAATTGAATTTTTAATCGATTCTGTTGATAATAGCCTCGTTTCAATGATAGTGCATTTCACTTTGGTCCAGGTGTCATCTTTTTGTATAATTAAATTTTTATTGCGATTAATAATACAGTTGTGATCGTTCTATATAATTTGTTAATCAATCAATCAACACGGTTTTGCCCCAACGAATTTGTTGGCATTTAAGTGGATCCATAATTAAAATTAAGTCTTCGAAAAATCACAATCATCGTTATCTTAAATAACAATAAAATCACCAAAAAAAGCACGTCTTGTTGTCGGAATGTTAATAAATTGATAGGTTGCAACTTTACAACTAAATTATTCCAACAATTCAGTTTGAAAAAACCAGCAATATGAGATTTATCACTTTATCGCTAAACTATAAAAGGACGAATTATGATTATGTAATAGCCGGTTTTTTCGTCAAGTTCCGGGGTGGTCGTTTATTTTCATTATAACCCCAACAACAATGCAGGGATTGACCCCCAAGAATGAGGCCCCGTATTTTTCGACGGCGACTGCGACACCTGTACCGGTATGAATGCGATCGGAGAACGAAAGAGATGACTGGGGCAGGTGCAAATACTTCTTCATATTACGGCAGAAGGGGGCCCCCTATTTTTTATTTTTAGTTATTTTTTTTGATATTGAGTGACCTCAAGTTTTCAATACTCCACTTTTATCATACAGAGTGATTCATTTCGATGGATTTATCAGTTGATAATTGCAATATTGAAAGGTGGATGAATCACCCTGTAAACAATAACAATAAATATTTCATAAAATCTTTTTCAATTGTGTATTTATTTGCCATGTATATGTACGTATATGGTTTTATAAACGGGGAAAAAATCATCGAAAAAATAACGATAAGATGATGAATCAATAATTGTGACATGGCCACATGGTGAGATAAAATAATAAACAATACAGCAATCAAACGATTCGTGTTATTGATGATGATGATGATGATCAATAAGAGCGTTTTATAAAGAAAAAGTGGTTTTCGATCGTTTGTTCAAGTTTCTTCATCTTATTCGATTTATTATTATTTTTTATAACATTTTTTCCACTGCCATATCTGTATATGGTCTATTCTCGATTGACAATTCCTGATTTATGACCGATCGCAAAATTATTGTGTGTTTTATTTGAATTGCCCTTAAAAAAACAATGTGAAATTTAATCAATGACGAACGAAATAAGAGCAAAAATGACGATAATTTGTAGCCCGATTTACTGACAAGTTGTTCTCAACTGTTTCCGCTTAATTGATTGTCCGTTTATTTAAATTGTGGGCAATTATTGGTATAAAGTGTCATTATTGTTAATTTATTTCCTATAGCGAAGATGTATTCAGAGTGCACACTTTTAAATGAGAAATACCAACGGCATTGATTAAGAATTTAAAAACAACACCTGCCCGTACAGTTTATCATTCATTATCATCATCATCGTCATTATTATTTCGGTGCGCTTTCTACAATCGATTTCCTCATTTTTCAACTTCGATTCCGTTTTGTTAGTCTCAATAATAATCAAATAGGTGAGATCGAAAGTGGGTTCGTTTCGTCGTCGTCGTCTTGGTCGCGTTTAGGGGCGAGGGAAAGTGGCAGACGAACGCACCATGTGGGAGCCGGGATCACCACCACACATCGATGTCTGCACACAGACACATTAAAATTACAATTAAATCATCGATACAGGTGCGGAATTAACAGAAATCCAACCAAGAGTTTTGTTAATTTTCCGTGTGGGTTGAGTTGGTTATGGCCCTTTCAGTTTAAAAACAAAAAACGAAGCGATAGAGACATGAATATTGCATATCCTGGGGCGAATTAACACACAGACACGCACAAGCCAGACGCGTGCCTCTCCAACTACCAACTGCCTTCTAAAATATAGAAAGAGAAATAATAAATGGATTTTATGGTATAACCACCTGCCCATCTTGCTATCTCTATCTGTTTTGATAAAATCAAAATTTAAATCTCTTTCTTACCCGTCCTCTGTGTATTCACACACATACAAATCCGGATTATCATTGATCTATAGTGAAACATTGAATTCCTCTTCTTGTTCGATCCATTTGGCAAAAAATTTATAAAATCCCGTTAGGTTCCTGGCCACCAGGTTGAACAACCCTTCACCAAACACAAGGCACGCACCAAAGACCGTTCTTCGCCGGTGTTTTTTTGTGCTATGGCGTGTTTTCGGGTGTCGGAAATCTTCCGGGAGTGATAGAGAACGGTCGCAAATCTGGCATCTGTTCTACTATTATCACCACTATTATTATTAATTATACTTTCCCTTATAATCCACGATCAATGATTGATTTATTGGAGTTTTCCTGGAGATTGTGGTAATTGCTAATATGGCGACATTTTCTTTTATTATTTATCTAAACAACAATTTATTCCAGGAAATATTATCAACGTGAACTTTATAAACTGATAACGATAATTGTGTAGTTGGAAATCGGCAAAAGGGAATTTTTAATTTCGTAATAGTCGAATGAGGGGTTGGATTTCAAGAAAATAAATTGCGAAAATAAAAATTCCGTTTTGTTTGATGTAGGTCAGCTCTATTATCGCCTCAATTCTCCAATAATAACAATCATTAAAGTGAGATAATAATCGGATTGTTGCCTGTATACAGGGTGGTTTATCGAGATGGATTTTTGGCTTAAATTATTGTAACAATTTTAAGATTGTTTAACACTTGTTTAATATAATTGTGGGTCTAAATAATATCTCAATGAATCATTCTGTATATGTAGATAGGAGTAAGGCCGGATATGATCAAGCCTTATATGGGTTTTTAGTTTGGCCCCTTTTGCGTTCATTTTCAAAATTGTTGAATATTTAATGAATTCAAAGATGGACAATTATCCATATTTGTAATTTAAATAAATTGCAATTTAAGTACGAAAATTACGAATACTTAAATATAATTAATGGACGAATGGTTGGATAATTGCCCATTCCAATTTTCACTCCTTATAGGTGCAAGTCTCGTTTGAATTTTTCTTTTGTTTCGTTTTAAATTTGAATCATTTCTAATGTGGAGGTCTGATAGGATAGGTGGTCTTCTTATTGGGCGACAATAATCGAAATCTACTACCAGAATTATGTTTATTGAGACTTGGAAACAATTAAAACGTATACCTGTCTGTATAGAAAAACACAACTAGCAATACAGCAACACAATAAAATGTTAAACATTCTTATTCGAACGAGGCGGTTTCTTTTTCTACTTTCTTGCTTGTTCCGTGCTTGGTGGTTGTTGGCATTGTTCGAATATTTCGTACCCTTTTCCGAATTCACTTCAATTAAATTCAATACAAACTATAGCCGTGTAGATGAAGGTATCGAAATAAAGGTCAAATTTTCGTACTTTGTATCTTCGATTCAATCGCCTCGTAGTTTATTCAACAATAATCATTGATAGATGGGACTTTATCAATGACAATCGTAAATCATATCAGCATACAATATCTTTAAATGACAACTTATATCCATATAATTGTTGATTTGTTAACTGAAGACACAGAATTTAAATATGCTAATTCGATAATTTCCGAATGGACAATTGGAAACAAAACTCAATTTATCTTTTTTGAGTTTTATTAGTTTTATTGGTAAATTTACTCGCTTAAAGGATGATTGTCAGGAATATAATGGAATAAAAGTCCCAATTTTAAGTTTTAAGGCTACTCAGTTGGCATTACAATTGAATTATCGCGCGACCACTTCTAATTGGTCGTTTTGAAATTTGGCGCGTCTCTAGAAAACCAACAGTTTTGGTTTTAGTGACGTGTCGCTAGACTATTGGTTATTTTCAAATTTGGCCCCTCTATGGGAAACCAATGGGATTCTTCTAAATAGAAAATTTAGAAAAATTCTCAATTTTCTTCCAGTCGAGAAACGTTTAAATCTGATAATTTAATTTACAAAAAAAAAAACGAAAAACGGTGTTTCACTTTACGTGCCTCTACACTTTCCGAGTCGACAACATACACAAATACGGCAATGTCTGCCTATTATGTTCAACATGGCAATTATTTTATTTTATTCTGGCGGTCAAGCAAATACAGTCGCGTATTTTCAGGAAAACACAGCGTTAATTGTTGTTCGATTAAAAATGTTTTCTTTGAAATTTCCTGTAAGTAGCTGTGTTGTTTTTTCCTCTTGTTTCTGTTGTTGTTGTTACCTAATGGGCGACTAATTATCCGAGATTGCCGCAATGGGTGCTCTTCTACATACTCTTTCCGTCCAGATCCGATCACCATCTTTGTGCATTTCGTTCTTGTTTAATTGAAATAGGTTTAGGACAAGTCCCCTGTCTGTTAGTTGGCTTGCCAGCCAGCTTGGCCGTCTGGCTGGTTAAGGTATCGACATAATGATTATTGCACCGTCTTTTATCGTCGTTGTCGTAGAGTGGAGAGAATTGAAGAATTCAGACACGTGAGAAATGGTAAAATGATTGTATTGATGAGTCTCTATTGGACCACCGAAACACTAGTACACGAACTACATCGCGCCAAATATAGAAACAAACAAGACAATTATAATAAAGTCGTATAGTGACCTTCTTTCTTGCAACTATCTTCTAGATTTATTTTAATAAAATCACCGATCATCGGATAATTATCATAATTAATTAATAAATAAATAAAATAAAAACGAATTCTCTACATTCTCGGATAGTTTTCGATACACCTGCCGTTCCCGGCTCGTGCTTGCTCTCAACAACGAATTTATTAAAACCAGACAAGGAGGTTTGTTGGTGATTAATTCATATTTATGTCATGGACGGGATGATTATTATACCTACATATTCAACTGTTTAAAGAACAAAATCAAATACCAACTGAATAATAAATCAGATCAACATTTATTTAGAATTCAAAAATACATAGTACATATTTACTAATCATAATAATAATAATAATAATGGAAATAATAATAATATACAAAGAAATCCAATTCACCACTAATTAACATTTAAAATGTTATTATTTTAAATTCTTTCATTTTATTTAACGAACAATTCAAGGCACCCAATTATCGATACGTAAAATAAAGTAGCACAATGATCAAATCGGCAATGGAAATGAGGCGTGAATCGTTGCTTGATTCGCAATTCCCGGCTCAAATTACGCGTCACGTTCCCGATCTATGGCCGATTTTGCTGTGTTGGAATAGAATTGAAAAATACTTAAAATCTACCGAAATATGAAAACCTATAATGATAATAATAATAGTAACTAATAATATACACATCTTTGGTTTTATAAGCTGTATGAAGTTTTACTAAACACTTTTCCAATAGTGGAGAAAGAATGGAAATTTCTTTAGTAAAACTATTGGGGATGATCGAGTGCAAATATGTTTTTTTTATAGAAAACGTGGTGCTTTTTTACAAAAATTTATACAAAATCACAGTATTTTCTTGTTTCTTCTTCTCTGTTGTTGTTGTTGTTGTTGTTGTAGAGTCGAGGAATATTTGCACTTTATTCAATCGATGGTAACAAAGATTTCTACCGAATTTCTTTGATTTGAAAACAAATAGACTAGACTGAGTCCAATTTCACAATTTCCACACATTTATTTACACAGAGAAAGAATAAAATTAAACAATTAATGGCAACTCTAGTCGTTCCATCAAGACTAGATTTTATCGAATTAATTCGGTTTAAATTAAGTATTATTACTAGTCTCTTGTTTAATATTGTCAATTGTATTATTATTGTTATGATTGATAAGAGCACTATTGGTGTTGATGATAAGCGAATTGGCTGATTCCGGTATTGATGGGTGTTGTGATTCGCGATGTCGGCGCAAATCGACCTTCCGTTGGAATGCCTTATCGCATAATCCGCAAGAGAACGGCTTATAGCCGGTATGTTTGCGCATATGTGTGATTAGATTTGATGATTGACTGAAGGCTTTCGAACATACAACACATTTGTGGGGCTTCTCGCCTGGAAAATAAAAAGAACATTCAATTAATAAGGGTAACAAATAACAAAAGAATTGATACTCGATTGGAGATTATCGTTTTGAAGGTGATGCGGGCTATGCAACCTTGATTTTGATAAACACGTTATTTTGTATTTGGATATACAGAGTGTTTCACAATTATACTAGAAAACTACAGTTAGATTTGCTTAATAAATAAATTTGCACAAATATCGATATTGTAGATCAATAATCATGAGTCATTCTGTATATGGAAATACCAATTAAGTCAAATGGATATTCTTCAGTCGTGTGTAACAACTGAATAATAATCTGTGAACAAATCAAATAAACATATAGAGAAATTGATAGACGGACATATTCGATTTAGGTAATGGCTTGATGGGGTTGTTTATTTTGAAAAATATTGCCACCTATTTTTCCAGCTAAATTAATTTAATTTCCATCCCCTTACAACGATCATTATGGAAGTTTACGTCAATACAACTCCAAGAATTGTAAATCGGGCGGTTTCTTAGAAAATTTGCAGCCATCTGGGGCGGCTTGTCTAGCGAATAAGCCGCTCAAAAACGCTTCTTTTCTGGGGTATTTGACTTTAATTGAATCTCAAAATCCCCTTCAAAATGATCCACTAATGGCAAAACTTGTTCAAAATTGCCATTGTACCGTAAATTTGGGTTATCCATTATCCATTCTCAATCATAAATATGACATAATAATAACAACAACAAAATAGAAAGGAAAAACACTAAAAAAATCGACTTTTTTCTCGATAAAAACTTCACCATTTGTTATAATTGGAGTTGTTTATAGTTTATCAGGCTAATTTATAGGTATAATTTTTTTATTTGACTGAAACAAAAAAGATAGAAACACACTTATTAAGCCTTGAAATTCGTTCTTTCGTCACAGTATTTTTGTTGTTTTTAAAAGTTGGGGAAAAATACGGTAGAATAGTGGCGGGAATCGAACCTACAGTTTCTCAATTTCTCTAATATGTGAAACAAAACAAAAACAAAACCTTCTAGATTATTATTATATGGATTTAATGATGATGTTTTGATGATAATAGGCATAAAGGGACACAACAATAACAACTGCCAACGATTAAGGGGTGATGGTGGTTAGAATTTCCGGCTTCCTTCCGGTCGCAAGCGCACGATTGCACGCATCCCTTAAAAGTGATTATTACACGTATAAATCACACATAAATTTTCTATAAATTGTGTTGAAAAATTTCCATATAATGTGCTAGAAATATGGAGAAGATAATCGACATTTTTGAATAAATAATACTAAAGTGGGTGTTTGTTCGTTTCATAATGAAAAAATATCTGATCATGGGATTTATAAAAGAATAAATGAGTAAAATGAATGAATGAATGAATCATAAATCTGGCAATGTGTCTCCTTCGACAATCATCATTGACAGTTACAATTAATAATTTATTTAAAATACAGAAGGGCTACAATACATTAACGATTGTGATGGTTTGCGTGTCTAGAATACCACCACCGCCACCCCCATTTCAATGTCTATGTTATAAGGGGTTGTAACAGCAACAAATGTTCTTCTAAATGAAATTTTCGAATTTTAGACGAGATTTTGAAACTTTTTTTGGTCTTAATCTTTATAATTCGTAATTAACCACTTACCTGTATGTATGTATGTGTGTTTCTTCATATCCGATTTTTGATGGAAACGTTTACCACAATATTGACATGGATATGGTCGTGTATCCGAATGGATTAATAAATGTGTTGTTAATGTGGATGATCGTTTAAAAGATTTCCCACATTGTTGACACTGTAAATAATTTATAAATGTATCTATAAAACTAGTAGGTGTACGTCGAATAATAACAAACAAAACAATAAATATTTGTATACAGGGTGAGCCAAGAGGATGGCCTATTTGATGGAAGTTTCTGCTATACCTGAGCTATGTCTAGAAAATGTTTTCGTTGTCCTATCAACCCCCGGTAGATGATCAATCGAAATTTTCAGAAAAATCGAAAATTCCTGAAAAACTATCAACGCTAGTCTATAGATCATTTCATCATAGAATTTGAATTTGCAATAAAAAATATACCATTCCATTTTAAAATAAGGAAGTAGGGTGCACTATCACGTATACCGGGGGTTGATAGAGCAACGAAAATATTTTCTAGAGATAATTCAGGCGAAAACAAGTGTACACCAAATTTCTGGGCTCACTCTGTATTTTATACCTACTTACAATGGAGTTATAAATAAAAATAGAACAAGAATTGATTATATTAGATTTTTATTATTATTTTATCTAATAGCGAAGCAGAATCGGGGTAGAAAAGGGGCAACGAAACCTTATTAGTTTTTAATAAAACGAAACTTTATTATTCAACCGGTGAAGTATTATTATCATTATTATTTTTATTATTATTGTGAGATTATCCATAATTTATGTAGGTATATATATTACCTATATGTATAGATAGATAGATAGATAGATAGATTATACGAAGAAGGATGAAAGGATGAAAAAAGAAAGAAATAGAGAATCGACTTTTACAATACAATCAAGCTTTATGGACATTAAATCTACATCAGAACGAAATCATAGACAATCCATACCAATACATATTACAGGGCGTTTCACGGTATTTCTCCTCGCAGTAACCTATGACCTATTGTGAACGTAGGTCGGCTTCTTATTTCAATTGTATAATCTGCATTACACAGTTGAAACAAGAGCATGTTGGTAATGCAGATTGCTAAGCTGAAACAAGAAACTGACCTACGCTCACAATGTAATAGGTGACTGCGAGGAGAAATACCGTGTATATCAATACAATATTAGTCGTGAATCCAATAAAATGATCATTTCTACTTACTTATAAACTATGACGACTATGAACTACGACTAATGTCTTAATAAATAATGCAATAGACCTTAATCGGGAATTGTACTCATTAAATCTGAGACTTAATCGTTCTGTCTCTTTCTTTTTCAAATGAAAACATACTGATTGTTGATTTTTCTGGTTTTTTTTTTTAATGTTGATGAATTTTTAAAGAAACCGTCTTCCATCCATCAATTTTCACAATAAAATTGCTATCGATTAATTCGAAATAATGACAATAATAATTTAGAATATATTTCAATAACTCTATTTTCAGAAAATCTCAAATATTATATCGTTTTATAATCTACCTACTTATGTCTTTGTCTATATCGTACGATTTAAATTATTCATAATGAAATGAGAAACGATTATCGTTAATAATAGATTGATACAGTTTTAATTATGTTGGAGGGATTCAAAATGAGTATAGGGGTGGGTTGGTGGCGCAAGGGGTTGTTGTAAAATCTATTCAATTTTGATAAAGACTTTAAAAATCCTCCATAAGTTTCAATACATGCGATTCTCTTATTATTCTTGTCTCTTCTATTATTTAACAGCAATTTTATAGAAAAAAAGTAATAAAGTAATGATAATAATGGAATATCGATAATTGTAGGGCTTTATTTATAATTATAGTATAGCCAACTACCGCCTGCTTGTATTCTTGTGTTGTTGTCGGACAATTGATTTTTATCAAAAATTGGTGTAAATATTTTACCAACTAAACCAAAAAGAAGAGAAAAAAACGACAATTATATAGGAGGAGACAAAACCTGTGTTGTTGTAATCGAAACAGATTACTGTTGTTTGTCGTTGTCGTTTTGAAATAGAACAAAATCAACCCCCTATTTCTTTTTATTTGGACAAACAAATATACGAGACCATCGTTGTTTAATTATAACTTGTCGACTTAGTGCAATTAGGGAAATTAGTAGTAAAATCGAAATAGACGAGTTTTCTTCTTTGTTTTCCTTTAATTGTCAATAATTTCAGGAAAATTCAGCTAATTGTTTGTTTGAATTTTTCAGTTAGATTTGGATTTATTGTTTTGTTTTCATTATATTGCCGATCTAGTTATTGTATGTAAGTATTTTTAATTTATTCATTCATCCGGCACGATATCCTATTGTCTCTCTCTTTCTCACGTTTAGTTCAATAAAATATTAACGAACATGAAAGATAAAAGCTAGCCGGACTACCCCTATTGTTTTCATATTCGACATACAGGGTGTACAATATTATTCCATCTTACAGTTCATCATACTTATACAGGGTGAGCCAATAGGATGGCTTATTAGATTAGGTTTATTCGACCAAGTTCTATTTCATGGAAGTTTCTGAAATTTGATTTGTATGGGGTAGTGCACCCTACTATACGACCTATGGTCTAGCTTTTCAGGAATTTCGATTTTGTAGTGTTTTATTAAAACGTTCATATCTCTGGAAATATTGTCGTTAGGCAGTACAAATTTGGAAATCAAATAGTTCAAACCGTGTACTTTACGTTAAATTTTATAGCAATGAATTATCTTTCAGCGTTTAACTGAAATCAAATTTTCTTTCAGCCTATTTTAAAAATGCAACATCTTTCTTATTTTCAATGAAAGGGTAGATTTTTTTACACGGATTCTGCATCGGACCATATTAGCATTCTCTGATAATTTTTCAGTTATTGAACATTTTCGATTTCTAATAATTTACCCCCTGAAACGAAATACTAAAACATAGTAGGCTTAGTGATGTCACAATTGACATCTAAATAATTAATAATTTCGTATTTTTTAATCAAAAAATCATAGTAGAAGTTGACAAATAATTAAATTAAAATTATTTCAATTTCTTTTTTATTTAAAAATTGACTGAAATCGCTGAAAAAACATTTAAAATACCTAATCGTTGTTAAGCTCAAATGTCAATTTGCTAAGCCTTCTATGCGTATCTTTATTTTCGAATTATCAAGTCATAGGTCACTAGACACTCAAATAAAAGGGAAAACTGAGGAAAACTGAAAATTCTAAATAACTGAAAAACGATTAGAGATTAGTATTGGGAATGCTACAGTTCGAGGCAGAATTTTTTGCTCTATCCAACCCTGTATAGAAAAATATATGGTTCCATTTAAAATATGGAAGATAATACCCCCTGAAAATTACCTGAAAGAAAATTTTATTTCAACTGAACTCTAACGATTATTTAATCCTGTAAAATTTGGCGAAAAGTACAGTAGACTATCAAAATTTCAAATTTTAGTTATTCAATTGCAATTTTAAAATACTAATTTTCCAATTAAAAAAAATTGGAAATTCCTGAAAAACTATCGACGCTACACTGTACATAAGTCATGTTATCAAAGCCCTCTTCAATCTAAATATGCAATAAAAAATATACAATAACGTTTGGAATTCCATTAAATTGAATTCCTTAAACGTCTTATAGGACATCCTCTAGGCTCACCCTGTATAGTGTTGTAGTTTGATTTGGTTGCCTGTTTTTTAATTGGAAATGACTCTAATTATAGCCAACTAACAAGCTGAAATAGTAAAAACCGAAACAATAGATTACGATAGAAATTTAAAAAAATTGCCGAACCGGTACAGCTTGTATATTGTTAATTTCAGGTATTGCTTTCAATGAATAGATCAATTTTTGCTGTATTTCTACTTCTACTAGTAGTACAATCAATATGATTATAGGTATAACTAAAGTAAGATTGATAAGAGAAAGAAATACAAGGGTTGTACTTACCATAAATTGTTTTTCACTACCACCACCACCACTATTACCCCCATTGATTGCCGATGATGATTGCAATTGTTGATTAATATCACGATCTATTGTTGTTGGTGTTGTTGTTGCTGTTATCAATGGTGTTGTTGTTGTTGTTGTCGTCATCTCCCATCGCCATCGCGTATCAATTGATTTCGTTATCACATTATTGTCGAATTTCTTATCAATTGATTTCATTTCTTGTTCACAAAGACTAGCCGGCGACCAAATATTATGCGTACGTGAACGTGTTTTCAATGATAAATTCAATGGCACATCACCAATATCATCATCATCTTCATCGTCATCATCATCATCATCACCACCATCATCATGATCATTATCTATAACCAAATTTATAAAGTCATTGATTTCTCCTATTAATTTTCTTTAAGTAATGAATTTTCTATCATTTCAGTGTCGTTATTGTTATTATTATTTGTTAACAATAACAGAATTACATGTTGTAATTTATTATTGCGTTATCAATAATTTAATATCCAATTATTGTAAATGCATTTAATTTTATTCAATTCAATTCATTAAAGTCTCTTAATACTTCACAATAATAATAATAATAATGATAACAATAATAATATTAAGTAAGATATGAAATGGTGTTGTTTTTCCCCCATTTTATTTTTGTTGATAATAATCATCAACATATCAACAATCGATTTCACTTTATTTGATTAACCGATTATTTGTTTATTTATTTGACTAAATATGGCTGATTTATTATCGTCATTATTATTATTATTTATCTATTTATTAATCTACTTACTAATTCTAGCCTTCTCCGGGGTTGTACATCTTCCACCCCTATTTCGCCGGCCTGTATTCGTCGTTGTAATTATCGCCTGTTCTGGACTTAATTGTTCCGATTTTATCGTCGGCGGTGTATAGGGTAGAAATAATCCAGGTATTGGATGCCAAATATAGGGATGATATGTTGTTGTTGTTGTCGTTGGGGGTGGTGGTGGTGTTGTTGATAAAAGTGGATTTAATGAATTTGCATACATTAAAGCACTCATTCCTATAGACAATTTAAATTATAATTAATTTAATTTATTTTTTTAATAATTAAAGAAATATTTTACCGTGGATTCGTTGAAACACTTTTGGATAGACTAATGAAAAGGCACTATTATTATTATTATTATTATTTCTTGATATAGGTGTTGGTGATAACGGACTAGTACTTCTCGATGATACACCACCACTACTACCAATAACACCACCCCCATTTAGACTAACTGGACTGCATGTTGGTTGTGGTGGTGGTGGTGGTGGTGTGTTATCATTACGTAGAAATTGTGGTATGACGGCTAAACGGGGCATTTTTTTCGTTCTAAAATCGACCAGACAAAAATCAAATTAGAAAAAAATCAATGTAAATCCACTATATTTTATAGACTACCCTTAATATTTTTCTATAGTATAAATATATAGATAGATAGATATTGTGTATGTAGATCATTAATTGTGTGCATGTGGTAGTAATAGTGGTGGCGGTGGTTGGTGATCACGCGATGATTTCGCCCTATTGATCACTGAGATTGTCGCCGGTAATTGCTTTACTTTATTCAATAATAATAATAATAATGGTTATAGATAATAGAAAAAAGTGAGTAAAACGAAAGGGAAATGGACATTAGTGTTCAACACACCAATACCTACCACTATTTTTCTACCCTTAAACCGTACTGGTATTTGTTTTTGTTTTATTAGTTGATTAAAAATTTATAATAGAATCGTGTATTTGTTTAGAAAATAGAAATAATAAATCCTTCTATCTATCTAGCGATTTAGAAGAAAAAAATCAGCTTTAAATGATTTGTAAGATTTCTAATCAAGTAAGCTGTAATGTGTATGTGACGTAACCAATATCTATAGATTAAATTAATTTCTTATTATGACGTCATTTGAAGAAGTCCATTTGCTTACTAGATTAGCTAATTCCAATCGATTTAATCCTAATCAATATTAAATAGAAATTTGATTTCGATTCAGGCGAAGAGAAAAATCATCAATTTGAAGGGTTTCCATTCTTTTTTTTTGTTTTTCGAAATAAATCGAGCCTTCATTTTCACTTTCATCGAGTCAGTTTATAGATTAGAAGTGGTTTATCGTGTTGAGAAGGAAATGAAGTCGGAAAACGTTTTATTTCCATTAACATATTTGATAATTAGCGCTAAATTAGAAAAATTGTTTACAACTGGAATAAGTAAAACTAATTAGTTCGGAAAATCCTTAAAGACACGGGAAAATTGACTAAATTCCAAATTCCATGGCAATCAAGCCACCAACACGAGTCATTTTTCTTTTATAATAACAGCATTCTTAAATGACAATTGATTGCTTTTTACGATTATTTTTTTTTGTGTCGTCGTCTTTTGAATATTTATTAATTCTGGATTGTCCTCAACTTACGACATTATAATTATTTATAAACAATAAGTTTTTTTCTAATTCCAATATTAATTACCATTCTAATGTTGAAAAAATTCGTAATAACAATGATAACAATAATAGTAGAAAGAAAAACGAGAGGAGAAAGAGGCGATAATTCAAACCGGTAAAAACATTTTACCATAATCGATCAATTATTTATACAAAAGTCATTATTTACAATCAGTCGTCAAATTTATAATTTAAACAATTGACTATAATTTCATGCAAATCTCGCGTTATTATTGTCTTTGAATGTTAAATTAATTACGACAACAATAATGTTAATAGATACGTAAGTGTTATTACAGAATTTTCCGTCATTGGGTAGATTTTTTTTTGTAGAAAATTGAACATTACCGGTTTTTTTATTGATTCATTTACATTAAATAAAGTGTTTCATGATTTTATGCTAAATTTACACGAGATTTTAACACAATTTATGGTTTCTCGAATATTTTGATGAAATCGAAAATTATCACTAAAGAGAGTCACAATTTTGCACTATTTGGAAAAGTAAGCCGTGCAAGTTAATCAAGTGTTGACTAGTAGGCTATGAAATCACATAACATTGTAATTATGTGGTCCTTATTGCTGGAACAATTGATTTCATAGCCTACTATTCAACACTGGATTAAGATGCACAGCTTACTTTTCGAAATATTACCTCACTTTAATTATCTAATTTTTTTAATTAGGGATTTTTTCTAAATAAACTTATGCTAAATTGGCCATTTTTATTCAGTACAGCTACAATGGAACCGGCTTTTCTGATTTTTCTTGCCTTACTTTCATTGTAAATAAATACAATTCGTCTTAATGGACGTTTATTATTGAAGAATTTGCATGAATAATTCTACTGATAGTCTGTAATAAGACAAGTTTGCCGCTAATTGTAACTAGTATTTGGTCGAAATTACAAAAAAAATCACTAAAAACAACTGAAAATCTACCTGTTTCTCCTATACAATTATGATTGAATCGTTAAATAATCAATTAACTGTTGAATAAAACCGTCAATTGAACGAAATCATAGTGTTGTTCGGTGAAAATTGAAATTTTAAAATAAGAACACACACATATCGGCACTCACTACAATGTACACGTCCCATTAAAATCCCAAAATCAAACATTAATTAATAAAATTATCGTCTCGTTTATTTTACAAACCAAACCGATAGAATCACAACAATGTTTGTATCACGTAAAATCTTTAAATTGTGTTGGCATACTTGTAATGTTGTTATACACGATTCATAGTCGATGGGTAGGTACGTTACACCTGACTGAAAAGCACCGTCAAGAATCACCACAGGTATAACACACATATACACACACATCTACCAACCTACCAACAAAATAAACCAACCCCCTACTACTTTAATACTTGAAAAGATATCGAAAAGGTGGTAGGAATAGCTCGATTTTAATATGAAACACGTGCCTGATTCAGTCAATTTAACACCTCCCACCAATATTATATAGTAGTTGTCTATTGGTTAGAATTGTAAAATAGGCGGTGTTATTGCTAACAAATCTTTATAATGATTGGATGATTGGATTTATACTTTACTTACAATACATAAACATAGTAGGTATATTTTACAATTAATAATTGTTTGAAACAACTAATTAATTAAAATTGATCAAAATTAACTTACATTGTAGATTATTTAAATATTAACCGATAAATTTTGATTGGAATTTTAGTGTATTAATATTCAATTTATTATAAATTTACATACCTAATACATAATAAGGGGTTGATGGGGAAAACGATAGCTTTATTAACATAAATGTCGTCTTCAACGGTTTTCTCACAAAAAAAAAGACAAATTACTCAAGTTTAGTCATGTGTAGAAATTCAACTGTCTTCAACCTAAAATTAATCAATTTTCCCCTCCATTATTCTTATTATTAGTATTATTATTATTAATTTCCATTTGTTTGCATATCTATTATTCGATTGGCTAAGAGAAATTTTGATTAATTAATTTGTCGATAGGTTTTGTTGTTTTGTTAGTTGGTTAATTCCAATAAACTCATCGTATAATTTTTTAATTAATCATAAATTATTGATTGAATATTTATTTAATCGGGGTGGTTTTGTTGTTTCAATCGTCATTTCTAGGGGGTGGTTTTTCGTATAATTTCGGCTCGATTTTATAATTTTTTGCTTGTAAATAAACAAATAAACAATTTCTTTGTCTTCGTGTAGGTAATAATTTTTAATAATATTGTTATTATCAGTTATTGTGATAAAATATGACATTGTTTACTTTTGATTAGAAATGACGGGTAGAAAAAATTATCAATTCAACACGGCTAATTATCGATATTGGTTTGCTTATTTTAAATTGTAACTATAATTTCTTTTTTTTTAATTTTGTATGTGTAAATTTACCCCATATTTCAATTGGGTTGTGATTCGTCCTGTTATAAACCGACTGACCTCTTTCAACACGACAATTCTTGCTAAAATCAATTTTATTATCAATTGTAAATAGGCAGATTTGTCACGTACACCACCTACCTGAGTACCTAGTCAAGTAAATACCGAATGGTATTGTAAAAGATGTCGGCTAATACGATTTATCAAAGAAACTTTCACTTTTATTGCACGCATCGGTACGTTATCAATTCACATTGTTAACCTTGGCCGTTATTTCGTATAGGTAGATACGAATTTTTATAAACAGAAAGTAGGTAGGTCGGCTTTTTTCTCTTCGTTTGCCAATCTGAAATCGTTCCGTTACTACCCTTAGAAAAAAACAACAACAACGTAAATTAATAGTTGGCCATGTGTGATCTGTTGTCTTTCACCTGGCGTGTACCTGAATCGCGGGGGCGATGATACCCGGCCAGCTTGATGAGCAGCCACTAGGGGCGAAATGTGTGTGTTTATATTCGTTTCGCTTTTCAATACAGTTATGTTGCTAATAATCTTTTTTTATCGAAGTCTACCTGTGGCGGTTCGAATGGAAAAGTGAATTTCACCCCTTAAAGTGGTGTGAATGTCGATTTAGAAAATAAAATCGTTGATTTTTCGGTGACCTGGTTTCGATCGATTCCCACGCAATCTTGAAAGTCGCCGAGAAATAATCTCACGTTTTCGTTCTTTCTTTTTTTTTGTGGATAAAAAAATAATATTGACAATAAATGATACCTTAAAGCCCTTAAATTATCTTGAATGGAAAGAATTGGAATCAGTGAAAGCTTTTTTCTAATCGTACAGATAGGTGGAACTTTCACCTTTTTTGTTGTCGTTCCCCTATATTAACCTCAGACCGTCATCATCATCATCATTAAGGGGTGGTTTCTAGGCGATGCGTAACACCCTATACTTTACAATACATACACACACACATTTTTAGATGGCACACGCCAACCATATGGTGATGATCTGTATAGTTTGATAGATCCACCACACGTAGGTATCTACCATATAAGGGTGCGTTTGCACGGGTCGCTAATTTTCCGCGTCGTAGATCAATAATTATCGTCTGCTCTAATTCTATTGTGTGAATCAAAAGATTGGATCGACAAAAGAAACGGTTTTTACAGATGACGATGTTGGGCCAAGTGACTTCAATTCTCGATTAGAATCGAAACCTTTCGACATTTTATTGGAAATTCTTATAAATCTTACCAATTGAAGCCTGTCTGAATTTTTATAAATAACGATACAACACCCTAAATTAACAACCGTTATCTTGATGGTGGAATCATCGCAACAACAACAATAATTTAGCGACGACAGGTCAATCTTGATAAACTCGATAACGAAGATGAAAGAATAATCATAATAATTCAATAATAACAATCTAGGGAACAAATTTTTCTAATTTGAAGTTAATTTGACCGTTACACAGTAGGAAATGTCAAAATGCAAATGTTTAATTATCATCAAAACAAAAGTATAGAAGATAGTGTGCAGGTGTTTAATAGTTGAAGATGCCGGTTGAGAATTATTTTCGAAAAAAAACAACAATTCTAGGTAGATATATTCAAACCAGAAGGACCCGCATGACAATAAAACGTGAGAAATTAAGACGTTATTGGTAAATTTCTGTAATAGTCGATTTTTTTCGTTTAGCCTACAACACCCTCTAATTGTAAAATCCATTACGGTTATTGTTAACAACGATGAGGGTAGAAATATTCTCGTCTATCGTGAGAAATTCCCGATAACAAATCAACTATAAACACAGAAAATAGGCGAGTGGATTGCCGGAAATAAGTTATAATTTCAATAAAACTCAGGTGGTAGTTCCAAGAGAAAAAAAACCGACTAGGAACCGAAAATTGAGGAAAATTACAGCAGATGTGTTTTCCTTTTTTATTTATTCGACTATTTGTATTAGTACCGGCAGTTAGAGAGTATTGAGGAATAGTTTCTTTATCACCTGTCTTCGTTTCGGATTCTCGTTTTTGACAATTCATGAATTAAAATTGAATTAACCTTCGCCAAATTTTTGGTTTCAACTCGATGTGTGTGTGGAAATATTTCACCTGCCATAGAAATATAAAAATCAGAAAGATTCTTATTTCACATTAATAATAATAATAATCCTAGTAAATTCCTGCAGGATATTATCCAGATGTTCCCAATAAACATATTAGCCAGCAGTGGTTGTGTTGCCAATCAGGAATTTCACCACCAGGAGGACATCTTGCAAGCCTAAAGTAGCAAGAACACCACCACTATGAATTGATACGTTGACTGTAACATATTAATAGGGTTTTATTTTTTTGGTTGTTGTTTTGCTACTTGATTGTTATTATCGGCGTTGTCTTTTTTTTGGTTTTCCATGAAAGGAAATTCAGTCATTGCGGTTGTGAAGAAGAACGAAAAAACCGCAGAAATGTTTTGAAAATTTGATCGACAAAATTACTACAAATTCGGGTAACAATGCGGACAACAAAACGAAAGACTTATAGTGATAATTTGTTATTTTGTAGTGTTTTTTTTTATTATTAATTTTATCGTGTGCCCGATTCAATAACGCACCTGCTACACATCGCCAATATAGTTGCTATTGTTTCACTTGAATCAACCGGAAACAATTTGTTCTTGTCAATTGTCTGTCTCTACAGAGTGAGCCAAGTGCTTGGCCTGTTAGAAGCTATAAGAAGTTCTAATTGAAGAAAGTTTTTCCAGCTGAACTACATCTGGGAAATATTTTCGTCGTTCTATCAACCCCCCGGTGTATGTATAAGAAAGTAGGGTGCACTACCCCATACATGTTTTCCATACTTAGTCCAGCTTCTTATAGGTACTTCTAATAGATCAACCACTTGACTCACTCTGTATATGTAGTTATATTTGTGATCTGTTGAAAAAAGAGAACAATAAGGCTGAAAACGGGAAAAAATTGAAACCTAGAGGTGAGATCAATTCATGTTTAATATTAAAATACCCCACAATTATCTTTAATTGTTGTTAATTTCGTTTGAGACAAGTTTTTCTTCAACTGTAGGTTAAAAAAACCTGTTTATCTTTTGTAATTCTGTTATTTACCCGAAATAATGTTAACAATAGCTATGACAATAAAAGGAACGTTTCATTGTGGATCAAGGGATGATTAAAGTGTTGAAGAGATTTTCTATAATAGAATAGGTAGGTATTTTTCTATTTCATTACAGAATGTCGTTTATTCATTTATCGATCGTTGTTGTAAGTGTTAAGAAAGTGTGTAACTCAACGATGGCGCAGGTGTCTTCTTGGAGCACCTGCTGACCATGTAGCAGTAACAGCAACATCAGCAATAATAATAGCAAACATTATAGATAGTTGTGCCCCCCACCACACTCTTAATTGGCGGCCGTTAAATACTCAACCGCCACTAGTTCAACCGTCACTAGTTTAATAAAAGAGACAATGTTTTCTCGCTGATAATAAAAGAGCGGTTGGTGGTGGTGGTGTTGGCGCCATCCTTTTATTAGCACCCCCCATAAATCCGATTTGCAATAATATTTTATTGTTGTGTTTACTTAGGTATTATTTATAGGTAGAAATGTAGGTAAAAGTAAAAGGATATAAAAGTTAAGAGCGAAAACGATGCTCTTTATATGTTTGTTGTTGTTGTTAGTAGAATGAAAAGGAAAAATATTGAAAATAAACCATCACCATGTCATATGGCAAACGTGGCACACAAACTTTAGGGCTCGAGCCCATCACTAAAACAGCACGTGGCTTCAATCCAACAAAACAACACAAAACACCAGACTACTTCATCCGTGGCTAACAAGAGAATCCTTTAATTGTAACATAATTGTAAGTGTGTATGTGTGTGCCTTTTCAACTAGAAAACAAGGGGTAGATTCTGGTAGAAATCGGTCAATTGTGACCAGAAACGGCCAACTTTAACGGTAACTATTAGCCTTTTTCAGGAGGCGCACAATTCAAATAGAGAGGAAGATGTTGAAAAAGAAGATGCTCCAGGCCTTTTTGAAATTATGAATCTATCTGTGTGTGTGTGAGTGCGAGCGAATGTGTGGTACCACATCTTATGATAATTGTGCACAGCTGCTCATTAATCAGGAAATGTTTCATATTTTCTAAATATAAATGAAGAATTCGATAAATAATTGTATTTAGTTAGCAATTGCTGCTAGAAATGTCACCAATTAATTCCGATTATCTTTCTTGTTCGTCATTTAATTATAAATAAACCAACAGAAATTAAATAAAATATAATTTTTTGGGTTGATAGCACAAGTGTCATGTACACGTGTCTCTTTACACTTTGATAAAATTATCTATCCGATAGATTCGTTAGACTTATTTCGATATTAGAAACAATTCTAAAATACAGAGGCTTCACTGTGGAATTCTAGAGGGTTAATTTGTTTGCACTTCCTTATTACGGACCTGTCGTTAATTAACTGAAAGATTGGCGCGTGTATCGGAATGTGTGAGCGTATGTGTACGTTTACATATAAATTGAATCATTATTTATTGATAAGTGGAATTGGTGAAATTGATGTTTAAATAAAATATTGCAATTTAATCTCGGATTTATTACAGGCTTTCTAATTAATTCAACAATAATTACAGGATTCCAATATAAATGGTATGTATAACTTTATCTTTTGTACAAAACAGGACAATTATAGCAGATGTTGATATACTCTTATACATACCTACATACATACATACATAAATTCATATAATATTTCGTTAATTAGTTGAATGTAGATGTACAGAGGGTAAGTATTGAGCGATTAATATTTATTTGCAATATTTTTGCGTGCGCTTGAAATTTCCTTTTTCCGTTTGCATCAGGAAAAAAGAAACGAACAGCCCGATAGTGAAGTAAAAATGCCATTATTAAACGACAATTTCTCTTTCAATATTATTGACAGGATAAAAACCAGATGCACTACCGTCAACTCTAATTACATATGCTAATTCCGAACGAATGATAATAGTTTTAAAATTATATAAGCACACGCATAATGTAAAATTTATGTCAAAGCTTTCTTCTTATATTTGTAGTAATAGAAATTGATTTTGCCGCTTAAAACGAAAATCGGTAATTAATTAAATTCAAATCGAAAAATCTCATTTTAACCACTCATATAGTGGAAAGTTTTGAATTTGTTGCCAACTCTATAGTTTAAGCACTAATAACATTTATATAGAAACGTATGGTAAAATTTATATTCTTACATTGGTATTACTGACGAACTAAACGATACTCGTTTGTTTCTAGATCAACAATATAACCTCAAATTTTATGTTTTTAAACTTATTTCTTTTTTAATTTGAATGAATTTTGTTTTAAATCTTCTTTACTTTATTTTGTTGATTTTTAATACGTCTTATTGGAATTTTTTGTGTATTGTATTGTTTATTTCAATTTGCCGCTTTCAGTGTCCACTAGATTTACTGTATCTGTGCAATTTTGAGATTATTTTAAATGTTTAACTGTTCTACTGAATATTACACGATAATTTAATTATTAAAATAAAAATACTCACGTGTACAAATAATTTAAAACTTTTTGAAAATTTTGGAACATCAATAGAGGCACAAATTTAAAATTGTGAGGTTAGAATTCAACTAAACACTATCTAGGGAAATTGTTGGTGTAAGATTGTCAACTCGTCTTTTTCAAAGGCGCGCAATTCAAAACTTCTAGTTTGATCACTCGAAATTTATAAATTTTAAATTGAAATTGTTGGTAAAATAGTTGTTTAAACTCAAATTTGCAAAAATTCCATCTCGTTAATTACTCTATTATAGTCAAGTTAGTTAAGAACGCTTATACATATAGTAGAAATAGAGAACTCGGTTTAATATAGGCAACCAAATATACAATTTTTTGAAAAGTAAACAAATTAGTGGATTATCTCAAATAAATCGAATATCACAATTAACAATAATTATTTTGGAATTATTATACGACTGATAATTGTTTTAATTTATTTGAAATTACTTTTGTTTATTTTCAATTGTCAACAATGACGTTTACATGACATCATTGGAATTCCTTAAATTTTATTGGTGACGTACTTGATTTTTGGCATAACTGTCAACGGTTATTAGAAGCCCATTAGAAGTGTCAATGATACGATTAATAATAATAATAGTAATCATAACAATAAGAACGTAGGTGTTGGTTGTAAGAGAAAATTAATTTAAACACTCGATTTTTTCTAATTATATTGTAGGTGTGGAAAATCAACCGAATAAAGACTTCCTTTGTACCTTGCATCTTCCGTACTATGGACATTTAGATAAGATTTAGGAAATAAAATAATGGAAAATTCGAGAGAAACACCAGAACGTTCAGTTGTAGAATGGTCGGTTAACGATACAGAAGAATGGTTGAGAAAAGAGGGTTTCAGTGATGAAGTCATCGAGATTCTTTGCCATCAAAACGAGATCAATGGCAAATGTTTATTAGTATTGAATGAGAATGATTTTAATATTGAACCATTGATTCGATTACGTTTAAAAGATAGAAAATGCTTATATATAGCATGTAAATTATTACAACGTGACAACCATCATATATTGATCGATTTAGGTTTAATTGAACCGTCATCATCATCGCCATTACATTATTTAATAAACAATAACAACGGACATAATCACAATAATAACGATTATTATGAAAGTGAAAGGATATCACCGTCTATATCGGAAGATGGTGGTCGTTATCATTATTACCACCATCACCATCCAATAACAACAACAATAACACCACGATTACCACCAGAGAAGACGAAAGCCTTCTTAAGTTTCTGTTATGTTGTTGTTGTCACCTGGATAACGGCATTCGTTATGGTGATTGTACACGATCGGGTGCCGGATATGCAAAAATATCCACCATTACCGGATATATTCTTAGATAATGTACCACACATTCCATGGGCATTTGATATGTGCGAAGTTACCGGTACATTTCTATTTACAATTTGGTTAATTGTTTTATTATTCCATAAACATCGATTTATATTGATGCGTCGTTTCTTCGCTTTATCGGGTACTGTATTTCTATTACGTTGTGTAACAATGTTGATAACATCATTGAGTGTACCTGGACAACATCTAGATTGCCATCCAAGACATTATACAACGTCTTTATCTTCTTCCACATTATTTACGGATTTGGCTACGAAACTGTCACAAGCTTATTTTATATGGCGCGGTGCTGGTATGTCGATACAGGGTGTACGTACTTGTGGTGATTATATGTTTAGTGGACATACGGTTGCTTTAACAATGCTAAACTTCTTTATAACTGAATGTAAGATTTTCTATTTCAATCAATAGCTCTACGAAATGAGCCAAGACAGACGTT